>SJYC01124098.1:0-27122 GCA_006408675.1 Madoqua kirkii | reverse complement strand
AGAGATGGTAATGAACAGGGAGGCCTGGCGTGTCGCGATTCATGGGATGGCAAAGAGTCAGACATGACTGAGTGACTAAACTGAACTGAACTGAACTGAAAGATTCTTTTTATGACAAAACAAGACACAATGACCCGCTGGTAGACTAAAGGCAGAACCTTTTGCTGCTTACAGCTCCAAAAAAGAGAAGGCTGCCAAGGACTTTTAAAGTCCTATTTTTAGATTCATATATGTTTATATTTGATATGCATTCTTGGAAAGTTGACCTCTTTTTTATTTTTTATAAATAAACAATAACCCTCTGAAAATAACTCTTGCTCTTGAATTTGTTTTGTCTAAAATCATTATGGGTATCCCAGACTTTTCTTTCATGTTTTCATGGTATAAATTGTTTAATTTTTTTAATCTATGTATATATTTTTATTTAAAATATATTTCTCATAAGGAATCAAGTAATTATGTTCATTGTAAAACTTGCACATGAAAAATTATAGTCCTTTATCCATAACAGGGGGCTTTTCTGGTGGCTCAGCTGTAATCAGGAGATGCAGGTTCCACTCTTAGATTTGGAAGATCCTCTAGAGAAGAAAATGGCAACGTGTCTAGAAAATTCCAGGACAGTGGAGCCTGGCAGACTACATCCCATGGGGTCTCAAAAAGAGTTTGGATATGACTTAGTAACGAAATAGCAACAACAGTCCATAGTAGACCCAGGTTGGAGACTATCAACTATCCTTCAGATAGTTAACAGATAAACAAGCTATTTTTTCTCCATTCCAGGGAATACTACTCAGCAATAAAAAAATAACAACTACTGATACTCTCAGCAACACAGACACATATATCAAAATCAATTTGTTGAGTGAGAGACAGCAAACCCAAAAAACTACATAACATCTGATTTCACTTATATAACATTATAAAAAGAACATTAACTTAAAGACAAAAAGACAAAATTGAAAAACAGACCAGTGGATTCCAGGCATTGAGCATGGGCTACATGGGAGAAATATTTTGATTATTGAAAGCTGATTAAATTAACATTGTGAAGGCAGACATAGGACACTATTTACTTGTCACAACTCACTGAACTATATACCACACAGAATGAGTTTTGCTGTGGGTAAATCAAAAACATTTGAAGTTAACTCAACTTTAACCAACAAAGCACAACTAGATGCACACAACAGAGAGAATTATTTGAGCAATGGACTAAGAGGCTCCCTAGAATCCTAATATGGACAAAATTAACTTCAGAACTTTACTGGAAATCATTTAGAGTGCTTTGTATAAAAATTGTGCTCAAGGTAACTCATATCACATTTTATCTAGTGTGGATATGTGAACATAGATTTTCTTTTTCTTCACTTTCTCAACTTGTTCTCTATTTTCAATGGCAGACTCTAACACATAGCAGTTTCTTATTGTATACTTACTGAATAAATACATTTGCTATGGTGTCTTAAGGTTAATTACTACAGAATGATCAATGCAATGAAATAGAGGAAAACAATAGAATGAGAAAGACTAAAGATAGCTTCAAGAAAATTAGAGATACCAAGGGAACCATTTCATGCAAAGATGGGCTCAATAAAGGACATAAATGGAATGGACCTAACAGAAGCCGAAGATATTAAAAAGAGGTGGCAAGAATACACAGAAGAACTGTACAAAAAAGATCTTCACAACATAGATACTCATGAAGGTGTGATCACTCACACTCACCTAGAGCTGGACATACTGAATGCGAAGTCAGGTGGTCTTAGGAAGCATCACTATGAACAAAGCTAGTAGAGGTGTGGGATTCCAGTTGAGCTATTTTAAATTCTAAAATATGATGCTGTGAAAGTGCTGCATTCAACATGTCAGCAAATTTGGAAAACTCAGCAGCAGCCACAGGACTGGAAAAGGTTAGTTTTCATTCCAATCCCAAAGAAAGGTAATGCCAAAGAAAGCTCAAACTACTGCACAATTGCACTCACCTCATATGCTAGTAAAGTAATGCTCAAAATTCTCCAAGCCAGGCTTCAGCAATACATGAACTGTGAACTTCCAGATGTTCAAGCTGGTTGTAGAAAAGGCAGAGGAATCAGAGATCCAATTGCCAGACTCCACTGGATCACTGAAAAAGCAAGAGAGTTCCAGAAAAAACATCTATTTCTGCTCTATTGACTATGCCAAAGACTTTGACTGTGTGGATCACAATAAACTATGGAAAATTCTGAAAGAGATGGGAATAACAGACCACCTGACCTCCCTCTTGAGAAATCTGTATACAGGTCAGGAACAGTTAGAACTGGACATGGAACCACAGACTGGTTCCAAATAGGAAAAGGAGTATGTCAAGGCTGTATATTATCACCCTGCTTATATAACTTCATGCAGAGTACATCATGAGAAATGCTGGGCTGGAAGAAGCACTAGCTGAAATCAAGATTGCTGGGAGTAATATCAATAACCTCAGTTATGCAAATGACACAACCTTTATGGCAGAAAGTGAAGAGGAACTAAAGAGCCTCTTGATGAAGTTAAAGAAGAGAGTGAAAAAGTTTGCTTAAAGCTCAACATTCAGAAAATGAAGACCATGGCATCCAATCCAATCACTTCATGGGATTTAGGTGGGAAACAGTGGAAACAGTGGCTGACTTTATTTTTCTGGGCTCCAAAATCAGATGGTGATTGCAGCCATGAAATTAAAAGATGCTTGCTCCTTGGAAGGAAAGTTATGACCAACTGAGACAGCATATTAAAAAGCAGAGACATTACACTGCCAACAAAGTCCATCTAGTCAAGGCTATGGTTTTTCCAGTGGTCATGTATGGATGTGAGAGTTGGTCTATAAAGAAAGCTAAACACAGAATTGATGCTTTTCAACTGTGGTGTTGGAGAAGACTCTTGAGAGTTGCTTGGACTACAAGGTGATTCAACCAGTTCATCCTAAAGGAGATCAGTCCTGGGTGTTCACTGGAAGGACTGATGTTGAACCTGAAACTCCATAACTTTGGCCACCTCCTTTGAAGACCTGACTCAGTTGAAAAGACCCTGATGGAGGGAAAGATCGAGGGCAGGAGGAGAAGGGAATAACACAGGATGAAATGGTTGGATGGCATCACCGACACAATGGACAGGGTTTTGGGCGGAGTCCAGGAGTTGGTGATGGACAGGGAGGCATTGTGTGTTGCAGTTCATCGGGTCTCAAAGAGTTGGAAACAACTGAGCAACTGAACTGACTTACTGATTTTGGACTGAGTCTATACATAAAGATTAAATAATGTAAAGACATATTAATGCAAAGACTAATTCTTTACATCAAGGACTCTCTTCCTAGAGGGATCAGAATTCCATTTACAACCTCTACAAAATGTTTTCTTTGCCAGACTGACAATGGACTAAGAGCTTTTGATGGTTGGCATAGATACATGCATCAAAAAAGTTTAAGTATATGTTGATTAAGTTTTACAACAAAACAATCATTTAAATAGCATAAAGTCAATATCTTTAGAAACTGGCATATTTCTGAGTTGCCCCTTCTTATGATTGCAGTCATGAAATTAAAAGATGCTTACTCCTTGGAAGAAAATATTTGACCACCCTAGATAGCATATTGAAGAGCAGAGACATTACTTTGCCAACAAAGGTCCATCTAGTCAAGGCTATGGTTTTTCCAGTGGTCATGTATGGATGTGAGATTTGGACTGTGAAGAAAGCTGAGTGCTAAAGAACTGATGCTTTTGAACTGTGGTGTTGGAAAAGACTCTTGAGAGTCTCTTGGACTGGAAGGAGATCCAACCAGTCCATTGTGAAGGAGATCAGCCCTGGGATTTCTTTGGAAGGAATGATGCTAAAGGTGAAACTCCAGTACTTTGGCCACCTGATGTGAAGAGTTGACTCATTGGAAAAGACTCTGATGCTGAGAGGGATTGGGGGCAGGAGGAGAAGGGGATGACAGAGGATGAGATGGCTGGATGATATCACTGACTCGATGGACGTGAGTCTGAGTAAACTCCGGGAGTTGGTGATGGACAGGAGGCCTGGCGTGCTGCAATTGATGTGGTCGCAAAGATTGGGACACGACTGAGCAACTGAACTGAACTGAACTGAATGTTAAGTAAGCAAAAAATAGTGGTCTCATATATCAAGAGCTTCCTCATTTCTCCTTTCTCTGTGTATTATGAGCATATGTATCCTCATGTATACACCTCTTTCACTATCTACTTCCTGGAAAGCTCAGCAGATAAAGAATCTGCCTGCAATGCAGGACACTCAGGAGATGTGGGTTCTATCCCTGGGTCGGGAAGATCCTCAGAAAGAGGGTATGGCAACTCACTCCAGTATATTTGCCTGGAGAATCCCACACACTTAAAGCAACTGATCATGCATGCACTCATAATTTACTTAATGAACACACTGGTTTCTGGAGCACTTTAAGTGCTGTTACACCTTCTATATTCTGATAGATTATTTTTGTCTGATTTTATCAGGTGGCACAGTGGTAAAGAATCCACCTACCAATGCAGGAGACGCAAGAGATGTGGGTTTGACTCTTGGGTCAGAAGACCCCCTGGAGAAGGAAATGACAACCGACTCCACTATTCTTGCTTGGGAAATCCCATGAATAGAGATGCCTTACAGGCTACAAATCCATGGGATCAAAAAAGAGTTGGACATGACTGAGTGACTGAGCACATTTTGATTAAAACATACACACATATGCATATAAACACATACTTTGCACATATAGCTTCAATTCATATCCTTGCCTATCACATTTCTCTCTTGAATGAGCTTCAGTAAAAGAAAGTTTCTAAAATGGTTTTCTTTAATTTGGTTTCTTAATATGTAGGACTCAGGGTCTCTTGACTTGCTTCACCTTTTACTATGAATTGGCATTAGTTTTAAGACATGAACAAACAAATGGCCTTTCTAAAATTTTTTGGCTGAGCACTTTAATGTCAACTGTCTTAATTAACCTTTTTCTGTTTTTATGTATATATATGTGTGTGTGTGTGTGTGTCTATGTGTCTAAACCTAATAATATAAGCCAATAACTGTTTTTTAACCTCATTTATATTGAGAGGCTGATTTTTGCCCAATATTTCTTACCTGATTTTGTTCATATTAATTAATCATGTCATTTTTACCTCTTACACATTTTTATTCCCAATCAATGTCCATCTAATTGAATACCATTTATATTATACTGGGCTTCCCAGGTGGCTCAGAGGTTAAAGCGTCTGCCTGCAATGCAGGAGACCTGGGTTTGATCTCTGGGTCGGAAGATCCCCTGGAGAAGGAAATGGCAACCCACTCCAGTATTCTTGCCTGGAGAATCCCACGGATGGAGGAGCCTGGTGGGCTATAGTCCACTGGGTCGCAGAGTTGGACACGACTGAATGACTTCACTTACATTTTCCTCCATTCTCACTGTTTGTTTTTTTTTTTTTCCCTTGCATTATCCTTCTCTAAGTTTTCTTGCTTTTTCAGACTTTGCTTTTCCTGTTCCTCTGGGCTTCTTTCTGAGGTGCTAATCCCTCTGTGATTGTCTCCCTTTGGCACTGAACCCTGACTCTACCATTTGGCAATCAGCCATAGGCAGAGAGCTAGCTCTGAGCTTGATTTAGTCTTTATTGCTTATTTCACAGATGGAAGAATGATCTTGCTGATTTTCATTAAGGTTTTTCACACATAGCCTCCTACTCTTTAGTTTTCTTATTTCTCTCTGTCTCTCTCTCTCTCTCTCTTTTTTTTTTTTTTTTGGCCCCTTTGAAATATCTCTTTTGTTCCACCTTCTTTTTTTTTTTTCCTTTGAAGACCCTTCTTTTTCACTTTAAATTGCTCCTATTTTCTGTGTCCAGATGACTAAAGTTCATCTTCCCCTCTAAATATTAAAAGCATGCTTCCTTTATGTTTTCTGACATATATCTCCTTTCTCTTGCTTTGTCCTTGTTCTGTCATGCTCGGACTTCCCTAGTGGCTCATACGGTAAAGCGTCTGTCTACAATGTGGGAGACCCTGGTTCGATCCCTGAGTCGGGAAGATCCCCTGGAGAAGGAAATGGCAATCCACTCCAGTATTATTGCCTGGAAAACTCCGTGGACAGGGGAGCCTGGTAGGCTACAGTCCATGGGGTCGCAAAGAGTCGGACACGACTTCACTCACTCACTCCCTCCCTCCCTCCCTCCGTCCGTCCGTCATGCTCAGGCTAGGCAGTCAGCTACATAGAATATACCGGTCAGTAAACCAGACTGCCTTTGCATATTCTACAGAAAATAAGCATGCAAACAAAACATTTAACTTCATGACTTTTGAGTAAAGGCATGGATTCAAGCAAAGAAAAGTGAAAAATATAAGGAAACTGTTGACGGAAGAAAAAGACATATACAGAATATTGTATTTAAACTAGGTTTGAACTAGATTGAAGGTCAGAGTGGAAGTGTAATGAGGAAAGTTATTCACTCTGAAACAATTACAACTCACGATACGGAGTCTTAAAGTGACAGGAGTAGCAGCTGTGAAGGAATAGCAACACATGCTTATGTGAAATATGTTCTGCTTTTCTGACTTACAATGATTGTAATGAAACCTAATCCAAAAATAGAAGAAAGAATAAGCAAAGCACATTGAAAATTTTATCTTAATAATTCAAGACTGCTGACTTATTTCCTTTACCCACACCCTAATTAGTTTCTGCATACAATGTCAGCACTTATTTTCATGGCTGAACTTTCTTATATTTAAAACCAGACAAAATGTGACCACTCTTTTAAAATTAAAATTGCAAAGTAAACCCCATAAAACACTATTTACCAATGTCCTTCTTAGTAACTTTTGGATTCCATTTATTGGGCTATTTGGGAAAGCAATTTATCTTTGCATAATGGTTTCCATTCTGCATTTTAAAATGTTACAAACAAGACAAGCTTCTTATGTAAAAGGCATCATTGCCCTTCATATTTAAGATGTTATTACAAAGGTAATGCTATTTTTATATATAAGACTGATGAAACTGTTTATCTTTAGAGAAAAAAGCTAAGGAAAGTATAAAAGCATAGTGATACATCAATCCTTTTTTCTTTCCTCTGTAATATGAGCACATTTAAATTTATGTAGCTACGATAATATCAACAACATACTTGCCTTCAACAATTATTTTTTTTTGTCATCAAATCATGTTACAATAGTTTCTTAAATTTGTGGAAAATGCTGTGATTATGGATATGAATCACACCACATGGGTTGTTATGTATCTATTCATAGGGTAGAAATAGTGAGAAAACTAATAAGGGTGAAATTTCTTATATTAAAATAGGTAAAAGCAGGCTTTAAAAGCTCTGCCTAACATGCCACAAATCTGTGTCATAGCTCTCATCTTTTGAAACACCTTGTTCCCAAATCCAAACCTTATTTAAATTCATTTTGCTTTCAACCCAGTTGTTTTTTAAAGGGTTAAGGTAAGCTAAATATTTTACTTTAACAGATAATGCAACCACATCCATAACGTGCACCTTTAGGTTTCTCTTAACTAAGAAGGATGAAAATGAAATTAACCTGTAATAAACACAAAGTAAAAATAAAATTTTTTTAAAAAAGGAAAAAAAATAAAGGAAAGCTGAAGAAAAAAAAAAGAAATAAATCAAACTTATTTAAAGGCCAGGTCTGTATAGAAAAAGAAGAGAATCTGCCTTTTAACACCATTGATGTACATGTTGCCATATGTCATAGAACTTTGAAGGATAAAATTAAAACGTTGCTGTGTACATAATTAAAAAAATAAATATTATACAAATATCATTAGAAAACATGATTTTTAGCATAAGAGGAAAGTAATACAAATACAAAAATCTAACAACTTATATAAAAGCCTTATAAAAACTTGGATGACAAAAAGCTAATTTGTGGATATCTGTGCTTATTAGTGAAAATGTTCATTGTGTGTTTGTGTATACACACAAAAATTTATGATTCAGTAAATGTCTATCAGCTATTATAACTTGGAATGATACCTGGATATTCATTAAAATGGTGTTTTTAAAAAAAAAATAAATAAAGAGCATTTAACCACTGTATAAAAGTAATGCATTTTACTTTTGGGTCTACACACTTTATATTTTAACTTGCTTTCTATTTATCTTTACTCGAGACTCCCATCTCAGTTCCCTTTTTGGAATTTGCATAACCTACTGCACAGTCTGGTATTTCTGTCCATGACTGAAATTTTAACTCCTAAAGTCTCCCAGAACCTTCTTATTAGACTGTGGGATCATGGACAATCTTCACTCTGAAGGTACAGCCTTGGGGCATATGTTCTAATAGGCTTCTCAACCTGAGTGGCCTTACCCTCGACTTTGATTTCTGTACCTCTCAAACCAAAGACATAAAATGAGATTTTTTTTGTTCCCAATTAGTGAATACTCTCAGGGTTTTATGGTATTGTTTATTTTGCTCCATTGTTGCTCTCCTCTCCATCTGGTTTGAGTCTCAGATCTATAACTCACTGAAAGTATAAAACTGTTAAAGTTATTAGACCTCTCAATTATTTCTTCCATAAAATGAGAAGAATTAGAAACCCTATTTTATACCATTGCTTAAGCTCAACAATATATATGAAATGTTCATAGTGTTTGGCATACAGCAAGCTTTACGTAGATTATCTCCTGTCACTAATATTGTCATTATCATTATTATTCTATCCTACCATCTTCTGAAACCAAGTAAAGTGAAGTCGCTCAGTCGTGTCTTAACTCTTCACGACTCGTCCATGGGTCCTCTGTCCCATGAGTCCATGGGTCTTCCGTCCCATACTACGTTTCTCCGTCCATGGGATTTTTGAGGCAAGAATACTGGTGTGGGTTGCCATTTCCTTCTCCAGAGGATCTACCTGACCCAGGGACTGAACCCTGGTCTCCCACACTGTAGGCAGATGCTTTACCGTCTGAGCCACCGGGGAAGTCAACTAAAGCGTATAGTTTTCCCCAGAATAGCTTGTGAAAAAAATCATATCCTTTATATTTTACCCATGGATATTATTACTAGATATCATCATCTTTTACTGTCTGCTCAACCATATTCTGATATTATTCAATGAGAACCTCTCTAGAAAAAACATCTCTCAATTCCTTGAATCAGAAATAGCATTTGTCTCCTATTATTTCACTTGAAAAATGTTATTTACTATAACAATCATTCATTTGCTTTGTTTTGCACCGGACATTTGTCCCTCTTTTCCCTAGAAGAACATAAATCTGTATTTTTGGAGAATACATTAGCCTGGTGTTTTTAATTCTGAGTGCTTAGTACAGTGCTTTGAATAGAGTAGGTGTTCAAAAAATACTCACATATTTAAATTCAATAATATAAAGAAATAGAATGAAATGGCAACTCAATCCAGTGTTCTTGCCTGGAAAATCCCAGGGACAGGGGAGCCTGGTGGGCTGCCATCTATGGGGTCACACAGAGTCAAACATGACTGAAGCAACTTAGCAGCAGCAGCAGCAGCTGCTCAACCTCAAACAAGTTTGAAACTGGTGCAAAACAAAGCAAATGAATGATTGTTATAGTAAATAGCATTTGTCTCCTATTATTTCACTTGAAAAATGTTATTTACTATAACAATCATTCATTTGCTTTGTTTTGCACCGGACATTTGTCCCTCTTTTCCCTAGAAGAACATAAATCTGTATTTTTGGAGAATACATTAGCCTGGTGTTTTTAATTCTGAGTGCTTAGTACAGTGCTTTGAATAGAGTAGGTGTTCAAAAAATACTCACATATTTAAATTCAATAATATAAAGAAATAGAATGAAATGGCAACTCAATCCAGTGTTCTTGCCTGGAAAATCCCAGGGACAGGGGAGCCTGGTGGGCTGCCATCTATGGGGTCACACAGAGTCAAACATGACTGAAGCAACTTAGCAGCAGCAGCAGCAGCTGCTCAACCTCAAACAAGTTTGAAACTTTCTTTCTGTTGTATTATGTAATATGAAACTATACTGTGTGTGTTTTCAACCTGAAGGATACTATAGGAAATAATGAGATTTTTCTAATTTTTAACTATAGAATTTCAATATGCCATGTTTTCCATTTTTTCATGTCAGGTATCAGTTTTATTCACTCATGATTCTCCCCTTTATAATTTCTTGTATACCTTGTAGTGAAACTTTTATAACCATGAAAGTCTGAACAATAAAATGTATTACTATTGTATTGTAAGAGGGAGTATTTTCAGTGTTCAAACTAGTGATGAAATGGTGTACTGATTTTATAACCATCATGTAATCAAACTAGATTCTTTCCTCAGTACTATTACAAGACTCAAAAAAAAATAATTGTGACAGAAGAGTGTTAATCTTACTAAAAACCTATATGCATTTCTCTATTCTCAGTTTAGGCACAGTCATATAACTAATGCTTACCAGTGGATATCATATCAACCAACCTACCTGTGACTTTTGAATCAAAGTAAATATATGGCTTGGGTGTGTGCATGCTAAGCTGTTTCAGTTGTGTCTGTTTGCGACCACCTAGACTATAGCCAGCAGGCTCCTCTGTCCATAGAATTTTTCAGGCCAGAAACTGAAGTGGGTTGCCTTGCTGCCCTCCAGGGGATCTTCCCAACTGAGGGATGGAATCCACATCTCATGTGTCTCTGGCACTGGTGGGCAGATTCTTCACTGCTAGCCCACCGGGGAAGCCCAAATGCATAGTTTACTGACAGATAAATAAGGGCTTCCCTGACAGATACATTCTTATCTCTTGAGAAATCTATATGCAGGTCAGAAAGTAACAGTTAGAACTGGACATGGAACAATAGACTGGTTCCAAACAGGGAAAGGAGTACTTCAAGGCTGTATATTGTCATCCTGCTTATTTAAATTAAATGCAGAGTATATTATGAGAAACGCTGGACTGGATGATGCACAAGCTGGAATCAATATTGCTGGGAGAAATATCAATAACCTCAGATATGCAGATGACACCACCCTTATGGCAGAAAGCTAAGAAGAACTAAAGAGCCTCTTGATGAAGGTGAAAGAGTTGGCTTAAAACTCAACATTTAGAAAACTAAGATCATGGCATCTGGTCCCATCACTTCATGGCAAATGGATGGGGAAACAGTGGAAACAATGACAGACTTTATTTGGGGGTCTCCAAAATCACTGCAGATGGTGATTGCAGCCATGAAATTAAAAGACGCTTGCTCCTTGGGAGAGAAGTTATGACCGACCTAGACAGCATATTAAAAAGCAGAGACATTACTTTGCCAACAAAGGTCCGTCTAGTCAAAGCTATGTTTTTTCCAGTAGTCATGTATGCATTTAAGCGTTGGACTATAAAACAAGCTGAGTACCTAAGGATTGATGCTTTTGAATTGTGGTGTTGGAGAAGACTCTTTAGAGTCTCTTGAACTACAAAGAGATCCAACCAGTTCATCCTAAGTGAAATCAGTTCTGAATAGTCATTGGAAGGACTGATGCTGAAGCTGAAACTCCAATACTTTGGCCACCTGATGTGCAGACCTGACTCATTTGAAAAGACTCTGATGTTGGGAAAGATTGAAGGTGGGAGAAGGGGACAACAGAGGATGAGATGGTTGGATGGCATCATGATGACATGCATTTGAGTAGGCTCCGGGAGTTAGTGATGGACAGGGAAGCCTGGCCTGCTGCAGTCCATGGGGTAGCAAAGAGTCTGACACAACTAAGCGACTGAACTGAACTGACAAATAAATATAGTCATTTTCAAAATTCTCTTATTTAAATATCTAAAAGATGGTGGAGTTAGAACGTTCAAGCAGTCTGAATTAAGGGAGCATCATGTTACACAGATGAGTCCTTCAACCCTTACCCATCTATCTATACATAACCTATCTATATGTATACACACAGTTGTTTGCAAACATCAAACTAAGAAATATACATACATTTTTTCTTGTCATAAGGATAAGCTCTCAAGATTTATTTATATTTGCTTAAGATTAGTCTATTCTGGCAAATAATACTGGTTAAATAAATTAAAGGACACATAGCCTTTAGCAGGCATTTATTTTTAGAAATAAGTGCATTGCAAATAAAAGCTTTCCCTTTGTTCTAGCCATATCCACCTGGTTGGCCAATAAATATTTTCCCATAATTATCAGTGATTATAGATTCATTTGCACTTAAATATTCTTGCTTAGTGTTGGTTTTCATTTTTAGTAGTGAAGCTACTCTTCTCCAATGCAGGTTCCATAAATCACTATATATAGCATATTAATGAAGGAATTTCTAAGTGGAAAAATAACCTACAGAATTTGCTGCTCTTATTTGTATAGCATCTATTTAGTTTAGAATATTAACTTTCAAAAATAAAGCCTAATAAAGTTATGTAAGTAATTTTGCAAACAATACAGTCTCTGTTAACCACAACAGCAACTCAAATATTATTGTTTTACCTTTCCACCTGATAATGCCACATATCTACCAGGATACAGATACAAGCAGCTCTTTGAGTTCAATCGATCTTAAAAATTTCTGATAATAACAGTCACTGGTAAGCATTATGCACCGAGATCTCTCCTAATCCCTATACGTAGAAACAAGTAGGTCTGTGGATGCAGGTTTTCTTTTCAGTGATATTGATTATTCCGTGTTCTATGATGAGGATGGTAAATGGCCTAGTGGAGGCAAGTATTTCCATCCAGGATGAGCACTGACTCTGCTACTCTGTTACAGTGAGGCTTACTTGCACCAAGTTCATATGCTTCTTCACATATATTGATGAGAGTGAGCACCTCCAGGAAATCACAATTTTAGTCTAATATTGAGACGTTTCTCTCCTTAATGAAGGGAAAGAAAAAGAGCAAGGAAAATACTGCCTAACTCTCTTTTGTGAGTTGCTTCCTGATCCTCTTTGATGTGAGTAGACATCCTAGGAGTTGCGGTCTCAACTTGAGAATGGGTTTACTTTTTTTTTTTTTCTTAATTTTAAAAATTTTAATGGAGCATAATTGCTTTACAATGTTATGTTGGTTTCTGCTGTACAACAACATGAATCAGCTATAAGTGTGTGTGTGTGTGTGTGTGTGTGTGTGTGTGTGTGTGTCCCCTCTCTCTTGTGCCTCCCATATATCCCCCTTATCCCATTCCTCTAGGTCATCAGAGAGCACTGAACCAAATTACCAATGAAATTTTTCACAGAAATAGAACAGTTTGTCTGGAAACACAGAAGACCCTGAACAGCCAACGCAATCTTGAGAAAGAAAAACAGCGCTGGAGGAATCAACTTTTCTGACCTCAGACTATACTACAAAGCAACAGGAACCAAAACAGTATGGTACTGGCCCCAAAACAAAAATGCAGATTAATGGTACAGGATAAAAAGCCCAAAGATAAATCCATGCACTCATGGGTATGTTATGTTGGACAAAGAGGGCAAGAATATACAGTCGGTTTACTCTTGACTCTCTGTTTGGCAAAATTGCGGACAGTGATTGTGCTAACTCTGTCCTGACTCCATAGATGGAGGAAAAAGTATATCAGATGGTAGAAAAAAGTATTTCTGGAATAACCAATTAATTATTATTAACTAGAATTAAACAGAAAGGAAAATACTACTCATTTTTTCTATTCAATTTTCTCATTCTTAGAATAAGCATGAATTTTTAAAGACAAAATATGTGGTGAATACAAGAAAAAATTACACTCTGTACATATTTTTTAATGACATTAAAAGAAACTCTATTGTTATTCTAAGATGTACAGGGAAAAAAATAAAGTATATCAGAAGTGTCACTGTCAAAGATAAAAGGGAAAGAAAGGAATATAAGAGTAGAAGTGATATTGTAAGAGGTATATAGAAGCATTTTTTGGTGAAGAATTTTACTGCTTGCTGAGAAAAGCAAAGTGTAATGTACAAGGTGGTACTAATTCACTTCACTATATTAAGATGGGTGATGTGGGTTTAAGGGAGTCCATCTAAGTTTAATTCAACAGTTAAGAATCACTCAGCATTAAATTCAGACTTTTACTAAAAAAGACTGTATCAGGTTCTCTTTATCAATATTTAAACTTTATCTTTTACAAAACATTTTCTCTCTTACTTGCTTATGTTTTCCTATTTACTGCTCCCTAACATTAATCTTCACATATGTGTTATTTTATTATATCTTACCCTTCTATTTACAACTCTTATAATATAGTCATTCTTAGCAACTAAATGTCTAACTTACATTTGGTAAAAATATGTTAATGCTCTAAATTTAACTTATGCCTGCCTTTCCCTCATCTTCAGCTTGTCAGGGAACTAAGATAAATTAATCTGTAAAAGATTATGACCTTAGATTTGTGAACTTTCACAAAACCAGAAATCAGGACAACACTCTTATTTGATGATTTGAAATTAAAGAACAAATATTTGTGAAATAATATGAAAGCTTTAATATTTCCACTTTTCTAATTTCTCTTAATTTTGTTCTGGTCACATTTTTCATACATTTAAAGAAACATCAACAGAGTGACTTTCTGGGGACATGAGATATAGGCCAAATATAATAAATACAAACAAGTCAATAAAGAGTTACATTTGAAGTAAATTTTCAATTTAAGTTTAATATAATTATATCAAATGACATATTACGCTTACTACATTGTTGTCTTTTATTATTATAAATAGTTTTTATTATTATAAATATATAAAATAAGTATTTCATGTATAGAGAAATATCAGGGCTTCCCTAGTGGCTCAAGTGGTAAAGAATCTGCCTGAAATTTGGGGGACCCAGGTTTAATCCCTGGGTCAGGAAGATCCTCTGGAGAAGGAAATGGCTACCCACGCCAGTATTTTTGCCTGGAGAATTTTACGGACAGAGGAGCCTGGTGTGCTATAGCCCATAGGGTCACAAATAATTGGACATGACTGAGCAACTAACACAGAGAGAGAGAGAGATTTGGAGAACTAGAGATGTAAATACACACTAGATATTATAACACGACAAATAGCTCCAGGAAATATTATGATGACAGCAAAAAATGTGTAAGTGTAGTCCTGTCTGACTCTCTGCAATCCCATGGATACAGCCTATCAGGCTTCACAGTTCATGGAACTCTCCAGGCAAGAATACTGGAGTGGGTAGCTATTCCCTTCTCCAAGGGATTTTCCTGACCAAAGTATCAAACTTGGATCTCCTGTGTTACACGCAGATTCTTTACTTTCTGAACCACCAAAGAAACTCCCATTATCATGATTAGTCAGATAATTTCAGAGGTTCTCTTTTTATGAAGTCACCAAGAACATTAATTATCTGAGGCAGTCAAATTGTGAGGTGATTCTAGTATCAATAAAACTTCAACACAGTTTTAAATAGAAGTTTTGTTAAAAGAAACAATATTTTAAAGAGTTCCAAGTGTAACAATTTGCAAATATACTCAGGTGGGTACCTGATACCCAGAGATAAAAATTAAGTCTGTACACCATAATATAATAAGCTAAAATGATGTGTTACATTGCTCTCATAAGAAATTCAAGGGTCTATATTTCTAGATAAGTATATTTATTCAAAATTGTAATAGTTATTATATACATTGATAATATGCCCTCTTCCTATATGTTTAAAAAATAAAGGAGAAAAGATTAATAAGAAAGCAAGATGAAAACCAAGCCAAGTGGAAAATACTGTTGTTATAGTAAAAGAAATAGACACTGTGTTTCTTAGTATTGTGTCAGTATTACAATTCATTCCAATGTGATGTATGAAAGAGAATATCATGGAGGAGAAATATGCTGACTATATTGCCATATCTTAATTAAGCAGATTTTCAAAGAACCAACCCATTATATGTATAACAATCTTTTCTTATCTACTGTTGCAGATTAGTAGTTTTTGCATTTATGAATATATTTTCAAAAATGCATGCAAATTTACCATTGAAATTATAGTATTTTGTTATTCTTTCTAATACACATCATAGTAGAGCTTCCTTGGTCCTCCAATGCAGGCGAAGCCATTTGACCCCTGTGTTGGGAAGATTCCCTGCACACTGTGTTTCTTAGTGTTGTGTCAGTATTACAATTCATTCCAATGTGATGTATGAAAGAGAATATCATGGAGGAGAAATATGCTGACTATATTGCCATATCTTAATTAAGCAGATTTTCAAAGAACCAACCCATTATATGTATAACAATCTTTTCTTATCTACTGTTGCAGATTAGTAGTTTTTGCATTTATGAATATATTTTCAAAAATGCATGCAAATTTACCATTGAAATTATAGTATTTTGTTATTCTTTCTAATACACATCATAGTAGAGCTTCCTTGGTCCTCCAATGCAGGCGAAGCCATTTGACCCCTGTGTTGGGAAGATTCCCTGCAGGAGGGAATGGCAATCCACTCCAGTATTCTTGTGGGTAAATCCCATGGACAGAGGAACCTAGTGGGCTACAGTTCATAGGGTCACAAAGAGCCACACGTGACCAAAGCAAATGAACACACACACACACACACACACACACACACACACATCAAAGTAATTATTATATGTGACACCAGGAAGTAAAACAGCATTAAAGTTATTCTACCTAACTGGTATATCATTCATAACTGATTTTGTATTGTATCAATAGTGATAGTTGACTTCAAATCCAGAAAGCTTTATGGAATTTATTGCTGTTGAGAGAATACAATAAGAAATAGCAAACAACTTAGTAAAAAGAAATGCATTTTCAGATTTGACACCAAAAGCAATGACAACAAAAGCAAAATTATGCAAACAACTACAGTAAACTGAAAAGTTACTACACAGCAAAGGAAACCATTAACAAAATGAAAAATCAACCTATGGAGTGGAATCCTGATTCAGGATTGAAACCAGATCTCCTGAATTGCAGGCAGATTCTTTACCATCTGGGCCACCAGGTGACTATACCTAATGATACTACATTAGACACTTAAAAGTAGATTTTAAATAGTCTCATCAAAAGGAAAAAAGCTATTTTGAGGTGAAGGATGTTAAGTAAACTTATTGTAATCACTTAACAATGTATACATTTATCAAATCATTATGTTGTACAACTTAAACTACATATATCAAACCATTATGTTGTACACTTTAAAACAATGTTACATGTCAGTCAACTATATTTCAATAAAACTAAAAGGAAAAAAAAGAAAACGAACTCTGCTTCCTACCAAATGAAGATCTCTGTGACTGGATCACAGTATTAATTGAATCATAAGAGTCAAACCATTACACTGTTTCCTACGAAGAACAAATATGTGCTGTGTGCTTAGTCACTCAGTCGTGTCCAACTCTTTGCAACCCCATGCACTGTAGCCCATCAGGCTGCTCTGTCATGGGGATTCTCCAGGCAAGAATACTGGAGTGGGTAGTCATGCCCACCTCCAGGGCACCTTCCCAACCCAGGGATTGAACCCAGATCTCCCACACTGCAGGCAGATTCTTTATGTGTGAGCCCAGAAGCCCATGAATACTGGAGAAGGTAGCCTGTATCTTCTCCAGGAAAATTTCACAACCCAGGAATTGAACCAGGGTCTCCTGTATTGCAAGCAGATTCTTTACAATAAGCAATTCTTTACAAGCTGAGCTACTAGGGCTTGTCTTTGTCTACTTTTGCAATTTGGAGATTCAAACTAATAATAAATGGTAAAAATATATGATCACTGAGTACTGGACTCCTGTGTAGACAGACAGGAATAATAAAAATAATATGAGACATGTATAAATCACACAAAATATATTTATTAATGGTAAAGTTTCTAATGATAAGGAATGCAAAGATAATTCATGTCCCAAGTGAATTGATTAGATAAAGCTAAGATAATAAAAGAGTGACAATTTGACAATAAAGTATATTGTGAAATGTATATGTTCTTTTACTCATTTTAAATATAATCTTTAAAAGGAAACCAAAATCCAGGCTTCCTTGGTGGCTCAGTGGTAAACAATCTGCCTGCCAATGCAGAAGACACAGGTTGGATCCCTGGTCTGGGTAGATCCACACACCACAGAGCAACTAAGCCTCTGCACCACAACTGCTGAGCCTGTGTTCTAGGTCCTGGGAACTACAACTACTATGTCCTGTGCTACAACTACTGAAGCCCACACATACTCTAGAACCTGTGCTCTGCAACGAGAGGCCTTCACAATGGAACGCCCATGCACTGCAATCAAGAGTAGAACTTGCTCGCCAAAACTAGAGAAAACCCCACACAGCAACGAAGATGCAGTACAGTCAAAAATAAATAAATAAATTTAATTAAAATATAAAACCAGACAATATCCTAAAATTTAGCTACTTGAGGTTCCATAGTTTTGTGGTTATTTCACCAGCAAAATGATTTATTAAAAAAAAAGAAACACAAAAAGTGGTCTAGTGATTATTATAGCTATTGCAAATGAAATAACATTTATATTTTCAAATAGGTCTATAGTCTTTCTCTTGTTCATATGGTGGTAGTGATGTAGTTACTAAATCGTATCCAACTCTTTCCAACCCCATGGACTATAGCCTACCAGGCTCCTCTATCCATGGGATTTTCCAGGTAAGAATACTGGATTGTGTTCCCAATTCCTTCTCCAGGGGATCTTCCCTACCCAGGGATCAAAGCTGGTTCTCCTGCTTTGGAGGCAGATTTCTTACCAACTGAGCTACCAGAAAAGCCCTGTTAAGCGTATGCATACTTATATGTGTGTGCGTAAAGGTATCTAACATATGTGTGTGTGTGCGTGTGTGTGTGTGTGTGTGTTTATATATACTTCAGTTCAGTTCAGTTGCTCCGTCATGTCCGACTCTTTGCAACCCCATGAACTGCAGCACGCCATGCCTCCCTATTCATCACCCACTGCCAGAGTCTATCCAAACCCAAGCCCACTGAGTCAGTGATGCCATCTAACCATCTTATCCTCTGTTATCCCCTTCTCCTCCTGTCCTCAATCTTTCCCAGCATTAAGGTCTTTTCAAATGAGTCAGTTCTTCCCATCAGGTAGCCAAAGTATTAGAGCTTCAGCTTCAATATCAGTCCTTTCAATGAGACTCTTTGCAACCCCATGAACTGCAGCACGCCATGCCTCCCTATTCATCACCCACTGCCAGAGTCTATCCAAACCCAAGCCCACTGAGTCAGTGATGCCATCTAACCATCTTATCCTCTGTTATCCCCTTCTCCTCCTGTCCTCAATCTTTCCCAGCATTAAGGTCTTTTCAAATGAGTCAGTTCTTCCCATCAGGTAGCCAAAGTATTAGAGCTTCAGCTTCAATATCAGTCCTTTCAATGAACACGCAGGACTGGTCTCCTTTAGGATGGACTGGTTGTATCTCCGTGCAATTCAAAGGACTCTAAGAGTCCTCTCCAATACCACAATTCAAAAGCATCAATTCTTCAGTGCTCAGCTTTCTTTATAGTCCAACATTCACATCCATACACAACTACTTAAAAAGTCATAGCCTTGACTAGACGGACCTTTGTTGGCAAAGTAATGTCTCTGCTTTTGAATATGCTGTCTAGGTTGGTCATAACTTTCCTTCCAAGGAGTAAGCATCTTTTAATTTCATGCCTACAATCACCATCTGTAGTGATTTTGGAGCCCCCCCCAAATAAAGTCAGCCACTGTTACCACTGTTTCCCCATCTATTTGCCACAAAGTGATGGGACCGGATGTCATGATCTTCGTTTTCTGAATGCTGAGCTTTAAGCCAACTTTTTCATTCTCTTCTTTTACTTTCCTCAAGAGGCTCTTTAGTTCTTCTCCACTTTCTGCCATAATGGTGGTGTAATCTGCATATCTGAGGTTATTGATATTTCTCCCAGAAGTCTTGATTCCAGCTTGTGCTTCCTCCAGCCCAGCATTTCACATGATGTACTATGCAGTAAGCAAGGTGACAATAACAGCCATGATGTACTCCTTTTCCTATCTGGAACCAGTCTATTGTTCCACATCAAGTTCTAACCGTTGTTTCCTGACCTGCATACAGGTTTCTCAAGAGGCAGGTCAGGTGGTCCGGTAGTCCCATCTCCTTCAAAACTTTTCCACAGTTTATTGTAATCCACATGGTCAAAGGCTTTGGCATAGTTAATAAAGCAGAAATAGATATTTTTCTGGAACTCTCTTGCTTTTTCCATGATCTAGTAGATGTTGGCAATTGGATCTCTGGTTCCTCTGCCTTTTCTAAAACCAGCTTGAACATCTGAAAAGTTCTCGGTTCATGTATTGTTGAAGCCTGGTGTGGAGAATTTTGAGCATTACTTTACTAGTGTGTGAGATGAGTGCAATTGTGTGGTAGTTTGAGCTTTCTTTGGCATTGCCTTTCTTTGGGATTGGAATGAAAACTGACATTTTCCAGTCCTGTGGCCACTGCTGAGTTTTCCATATTTGCTGGCATATTGAGAGCAGCACTTTCATAGCAACATCTTTTAGGATTTGAAATAGCTCAACTGGAATTCCATCACCTCCACTAGCTTTGTTCCTAGTGATGCGTCCTAAGGCCCACTTGACTTCATATTCCAGGGTCTGTGGCTCTAGGTGAGTGTAAGTGATCACATCATTGTGGTCATCTGGGTCATGAAGATCTTTTTTGTACAGTTCTTCTGTATGTTCTTGCCATCCCTTCTTAATATCTTCTGCTTCTGTTAGGTCCATATAATTTCTGTCCTTTATTGAGCCTATCTAGCTACTTTGGTATCTCTAATTTTCTTGAAGAGATCTCTAGTCTTTTCCATTCAATTGTTTTCCTCTATTTCTTTGCATTGATCACTGAGGAAGGTTTATATATTAATATTATATATACACGTACAGTTGTATATATATACATATATTAATATTAATAAATTATATGATGTTTCCATATTTCCTACAGAATTGAATCCATGTGAGGACAGTCCTATAACTTGTGACAATTCAGAGAAATTCTAAATGGTCCAGCTACAGTGTGACACTTAGAGGAAAATGTCTATGTACATAGAAAACTGCAAAAATGAAACAAAAATGTTCAAGAGTAGTGATATTGAGAAATACTGACATACAAATGCCAGTTCTTTCAGCACTTTCAAGTAATCATAAAGGAATAAGAAGTAGTGAGACTAACATTCAGCTCTGCAGTCAGACAGGCTTCCCTGGTGGTTCAGAGGGTAAAGAAAGAATCCACCTGCAATGTGGGAGACCTGGGTTTGATCCCTGGATTAGGAAGATCACCTGGAGCAGGGAACAGCTACCCACTCCTATATTCTGGCCTGGAAAATTCCATGGACAGAGGAGCCTGGTAGTCTACAGTCTATAGAGTCACAAAGGATCGGACACAACTGAGTGACTTTCACTTTTCACTAGAATCAGATTACCCTGGTGGTTCAGAGGGTAAAGAAAGAATCCACCTGCAATGTGGGAGACCTGGGTTTGATCCCTGGATTAGGAAGATCACCTGGAGCAGGGAACAGCTACCCACTCCTATATTCTGGCCTGGAAAATTCCATGGACAGAGGAGCCTGGTAGTCTACAGTCTATAGAGTCACAAAGGATCTGACACAACTGAGTGACTTTCACTTTTCACTAGAATCAGATTCTATGACTCTGTTACTGGCCATATTTGAGCAAATAATTTAATTCATAGCCCAGTTTTATCTTCTGTTAAATCTAGATAGAATGGCTTAAAATCAAGTAACTGTTTGAAAAATTAATGGCAATAATATCTATTAAGTGCTTGGAAAAAAGCATAGTAGAAATCAAGTACTTCACTTTATATACACTGTGGCTATCACCACCTTCTTTGTTGTTATCATTATCACAGTCATAATCATCTTCATATTCATCACTCTAAGGATAGTCTCAAATATCTGGCATAGAGCTTTTAATAAAAAAATGTGGAAAAACTATATTACAAAATTACTGATTACCAAACTACAGTTGACATAATGAAAAACTCTACCCACAGTATCTAATTTACAGGTGATTTTAGTGAGCTACATACGTAGCTATAAGCAATAGAAAACCCAACCGTAATGCTTTAACAATTGTAAATATTTATTTAAATCATTTAAAATAATTTCTAAGAAATCCAAGGTAGTGTCAATACTCACTCCAGGAGACTTCATTTTCTTATTCTACTATTCTTTGTCTAAAGCCTTTTTATCAAGATAGTGATACAATTGTAATTCCTCATAGTATCAAATCTATAACACAGACAGAAAAGAACAATAGTATATAGAGAGAAAAACAAAAATCTCATGAACCAACCAAATTTGTACATGTCATCAGCTTGATTGAGAGCTTCACCAGGCCATTCTGCCTACATCTTACTAACAGAGCCTGGTCACATGACCAGAACTGACTGGAACAGAGTTTGAGAGAAGACAATAGAACCTTCAGTCTCTACTAACAGAAGAAGGCAAAGGAATGAAGTAATCCTTAGTCCCTCCCTCACAGGAGTAGAAAGCTGAACAACAAGAATGTCATGTAGACTAGAAATCATCAGTTCCTGACCTTTTAAATATCTGAACAAAAAGATTCCAACTTTTAAAACTTTTTGCTGTTGTTGCTCCTAAATTGAAAGTGAAAGCCTAATTTGGATTGTCTGGATAAAAAAAAATAAGAGGTTTTTGCCTTTGAAATTTCAAAATGAGACTTCTCTGGGGCTCCAGTGGTTAGGACTCCACGCTACCACTGCAGGGGTCAAAATAACAGAATATTTAATGTTCATCAGCTTTTTAAAGACAGACAACCTCTTCCAATATTTATTTTTACTTTTTGGCCACATTATGCAGCATGTGGGATCTTAGTTCCCAGATCAGATGGAATCCATGACTCCTGCAGTGGTAGCATGAAGTCCTAACCACTGGACGACAGCAAACTTAATGTGCTTGCTTATTTGGTCACTAACTTTTTAAAGTTTCAGCAAGTTACTTGAAGAGACAGTTTTGCTGTGGGTTCAAGACACTGTACAGCAGACAGGGATCAAGATCATACCAATGGAAAAGAAATGCAAAGAAGCAAAATGGCTGTCTGAGGAGGCCTTACAAATAGCTGTGAAAAGAAGAGAAGTGAAAGCAAAGGAGAAAAGGAAAGATAAAAGCATCTGAATGCAGAGTTCCAAAGAATAGCAAGAAGGGACAAAGAAAGCCTTCCTCAGCTATCAACTCAAAGAAATAGAGGAAAACAACAGAATGGGAAAGACTAGAGATAGCTTCAAGAAAATAAGAGATACCAAGGGAATATTTCATGCAAAGATAGGCTCAATAAGGATAGAGGAAAAGAAATGCAAAAAAGCAAAATGGCTGTCTGGGGAGGCCTTACAAATAGCTGTGAAAAGAAGAGAAGTGAAAGCAAAGGAGAAAAGGAAAGATAAAAGCATCTGAATGCAGAGTTCCAAAGAATAGCAAGAAGGGACAAAGAAAGCCTTCCTCAGCTATCAACTCAAAGAAATAGAGGAAAACAACAGAATGGGAAAGACTAGAGATAGCTTCAAGAAAATAAGAGATACCAAGGGAATATTTCATGCAAAGATAGGCTCAATAAGGATAGAAATGGTATGTTGCTGCTGCTGCTGCTGCTAAGTCACTTCAGTCGTGTCTGACTCTGTGTGACTCAAGAGACGGCAGCCCACCAGGTTCCCCCGTCCCTGGGATTCTCCAGGCAAAAACACTGGAGTGGGCTGCCATTTCCTTCTCCAGAAATGGTATAGACCTAACAGAAGCAGAAGATATTTAGAAGTGGCAAGAATACACAGAAGAAGCATAGAAGAAAAAAAAAATTCACGACCAAAATAATCACGATGGTGAGATCACTCACCTAGAGTCAGACATCCTGAAATGTGAAGTTAAGTGGGCCTTAGAAAGCATAACTACGAACAAAGCCAGTGGTGGTGATGGAATTCCAGTAGAGCTATTTCAAATCCTGAAAGATGATGCTGTGAAAGTGCTGCACTCAATATGCCAGCAAATTTGGAAAACTCAGCAGTGGCCACAGGACTGGAAAAGGTCAGTTTTCATTCCAATCCCAAAGAAAGGCAATGCCAAAGAATGCTCAAACTACCGCACAATTGCACTCATCTCACATGCTAGTAAAGTAATGCTCAAAATTCTCCAAGCCAGGCTTCAGTAATACGTGAACTGTGAACTCTCTAATGTTCAAGCTGGTTTTAGAAAAGGCAGAGGAACCAGAGACCAAACTGCCAACATCTGCTGGATCATGGGAAAAGCAAGAGAGTTCTAGAAAAACATCTGTTTCTGCTTTATTGACTGTGCCAGAGCCTTTGACTGTGTGAATCACAATAAACTGTGGAAAATTCTGAAAGAGATGGGAATACCAGATCACCTCTTGAGAAACCTATATTTAGGTCAGAAAGCAACAGTTAGAACTGGACATGGTACAAGAGACTGGTTCCAAATAGGAAAAGGAGTACGTCAAGGCTGTATATTGTCACTCTGCTTATTTAAATTTTATTCAGAGTACATCATGAGAAATGCTGGGCTGGAAGAAACACAAGCTGGAATCCAGATTGCCAGGAGAAATATCAATAACCTCAGATATGCAGATGACACCATTCTTATGACAGAAAGTGAAGAGGAACTAAAAAGACTCTTGATGAAAGTGAAAAGGAGAGTGAAAATATTGGCTTAAAGCTCAGCATTCTGAAAACGAAGATCATGGCATCTGTTCCCATCACTCCATGGGAAGTAGATGGGGAAACAGTGGAAACAGCCTCAGACTTTATTTTTTGTGGCTCCAAAATCACTGCAGATGATGATTGCACCCATGAAATTAAAAGACACTAATTCCTTGGAAGAAAAGTTATGACCAATCTAGATAGTATATTCAAAAGCAGAGACATTACTTTGCCAATAGAAGCCCATCTTCTCAAGGCTATAGTTTTTCCAGTGGTCATGTATGGATGAGAGAGTTGGACTGTGAAGAAGACTTGACACTGAAGAATTGATGCTTTTGAACTGTGGTGCTGGAAAAGAATCTTGAGAGTCCCTTGGACTGCAAGGAGATCCAACCAGTCCATTCTAAAGGAGATCAGCCCTCGGTGTTCTTTGGAAGGAATGATGCTAAAGCTGAAACTCCAGTACTTTGGCCACCTCATGCGAAGAGTTGACTCACTGCAAAAGACTCTGATGCTGAGAGGAACTGGGGGCAGGAGGAGAATGGGACAACAGAGGATGAGATGGCTGGATGTCAATACCGATTTGATGGATGTGAGTTTGAGTGAACTCCGGGTGTTGGTGATGGACAGGGAGGCCTGGAGTGCTGCAATTCATGGGGTTGAAAAGAGTCAGACACGACTGAGTAAATGAACTGAACTGAACTGAAATTTTGCTTAAATGGTTCATTCACCTCTAGGCAGAGTGGAAAGGTCTCTTTCTCACATCCTCAGTAAGAGAAAACAGCTACAAAATGTCCATAGTCACCCAACCAAGATACCAAACTTCTGGAAAAAAATAAAACTAGTGGTGATGGATCTAGTATTTGTACATGCATATATAAAATGGTCCAGGTAAATATATCCACTCATGGGATTTTACATAAAAGTGTATCTTGCCCATGGATAGCATATATATCCATTACAGTAATGACACATTGTACACATTAGCCTTCAAGCACAGGAAGCAGCCTGTGGAAAGGACTTTGGTATTAATGTAAATTTATCTCAGCAATTCCAATGAATTAATTTCCACTACCAGTGATTGTCTGAGACTTGAACACTTAAAGAAAATGATAATGAAGTAAAGAAAGTCAGCTCATATGTGGTGGGTGAGAGGTAGGCATAGGCATGTTGCTGGGAAAAACACCCTCATTTCAAAGAATGATCTCTGTTTCCTCTGGACACTTTTGCATCTAAATGTAGTGTATTATAAGGCTACATACCTGTTGTTACTATGAGAGAAATTAGGCTGACATAAATTCCCATAGAACAAATGTGGTAAATGGAGAGAAAAGAAGTTAGATCTTTATTTATTTATTTTTTAATTGAATGATAATTGCTTTACAGTATTGAGCTGGTTTCTGCCATACATCAATATGCATTAACCATAAGTATACATTTTTTACCTCCCTTCTGAAACTTCCTCCAACCTCCCATCCCATCCTGCCTCTCTAGGTTATCACAGAGCCCCAGTTTGAGTTCCCTGAGGCATACAGCAAATTCCCATTAGCTAACTATTTTACATATGGGAGCATATGTAATCTATACTACTCTGTCCTCCATGCTCTCTATACACTTGTCCAACCTCTCCTTCCCCAGCTGTGTCCACAGGTCTGTTCATTATGGTCTGCTTCTTTTTCGCTACCTTGCAAATAGGTTCATCAGGCATTAATATACGATACTTGTTTTTCTCTGAGTGTACAACAGGCTTTAGGAAGAATGTAGATTTTTTAAAATGATGCCACTAGCTTCTAAAGCTTCTAAGCTTCAGATAGAGTTCCCAATCACTGAATTTCATTGGTCAAGATACAGAACCGTTACATCACCACAGGGTTTCCTCATTTTGACTTTTTATAACCACATTTAACCATTAAATCTGCATGAGTACCACCAAGTCCTAACCCATAGAAATCTCAAATGTGTTCAGTTCAGTTCAGTTCAGTCACTCAGTCGTGTCTGACTATTTGTGACCCCATGAATCGCAGCACACCAGGCCTCCCTGCCCATCACCATCACCCGGAGTTCACTGAGACTCACGTTCATTGAGTCAGTGATGCCATCCAGCCATCTCATCCTCAGTCATCCCCTTCTCCTCCTGCACCAGTCCTTCCCAGCATCAGAGTCCTCCAGTGAGTCACCTCTTCGCATCAGGTGGCCAAACTCCAGTACGAGTTTCAGCTTTAGCATCGTTCCTTCCTAAGAAATCCCAGGGCTGATCTCCTTCACGATGGACTGGTTGGATCTCCCTGCAGTCCAAGGGACTCTCAAGAGTCTTCTCCAACATCACAGTTCAAAAGCAACAATTCTTTGGCACTCAGCCTTCTTCACAGTCCAACTCTCACATCCATACATGACCACTGGAAAAACCATAGCCTTGACTAGACGGACCTTTGTTGGCAAAGTAATGTCTCTGCTTTTGAATATACTGTCTAGGTTGGTCATAACTTTTCCTCCAAGGAGTAAGCATCTTTTAATTTCATGGCTGCAGTCACAA
>SJYC01124096.1:0-14113 GCA_006408675.1 Madoqua kirkii | reverse complement strand
TAGTCTTTCCCATTCTTTTGTTTTCTATTTCTTTGCATTTATCACTGAGGAAGGCTTTCTTATCTCTCCTTGCTATTCTTTGGAACTCTGCATTGAAATGTGTATATCTTTCCTTTTCTCCTTTGCCTTTTGTTCCTCTTTTTTTATAGCTCTTTGTAAGGCCTCCTCAAATAACCCTTTTGCCTTTTTGCATTTCTTTTCCATGGGGATGGTCTTGATCACTGTGTCCTGTACAATATCAAAATCCTCTGTCTGAATTTCTTCAGGCACTGTGTCTATCAGATCTAATCCCTTGAATTTGTTTTGTCAGTTCCACTGTATAACCATAAGGGATTTGATATATGTCATATCTGAATGGTCAGTGGTTTTCTGTACTTTCTGAAATATACATCTGACTTTTTCAATAAGGAGTTCATGATCTGAGTCTCAGTCATCTCTTGATCTTGTTTTCGCTGACTGTATAGCGCTTCTCCATCTTTAGTTGCAAACAATATAATCAATCTGATTTTGCAAGCAATATAATCAATTTGGCTTCTGTATTGACCATCTGGTGAAGTCTATGTATAGAGTCTTCTCTTGTGTTGTTGGAACAGTGTTTGCTATGACCAGTGCATTCTCTTGTCAAAACTCTGTTAGCCTTTGCTCTGCTTCATTCTGTACTCCAAGGTCAAATTTGCCCATTACTCCAGGTATTTCTTGAGTTCTTACTTTTGCATTCCAGTGCCCCATGATGAAAAGGACCTCTTATTTGGGTGTTAGTTCTAGAAGGTTTTGTAGGTGTTCATCGAACCATTCAACTTCAGCTTTTTCAGCATTATTGGTTGGGGCATAGACAGTACCTAAGTAACAGTAAACTGAATGGCCTCTGCTGGTTTACTTGTAAGCTCATCTTCAGGAAATGTTTATTTTTCTTAGGTCTGATGTTCTGCAGTTCTTATTTTGCATTCCAGTGCCCCATGATGAAAAGGACCTCTTATTTGGGTGTTAGTTCTAGAAGGTTTTGTAGGTGTTCATCGAACCATTCAACTTCAGCTTTTTCAGCATTATTGGTTGGGGCATAGACAGTACCTAAGTAACAGTAAACTGAATGGCCTCTGCTGGTTTACTTGTAAGCTCATCTTCAGGAAATGTTTATTTTTCTTAGGTCTGATGTTCTGCATTCTCTAAGAGTTGGCTAGAGATCATCTATGGATTCTGAACAATCCTGACCAGGTTAATTTTAGTTGAGTCACCTAAATTCTAATTTAAGTGCTAAATAACCTTTGCCATGACCTTTGGTTACATTAGTATGATCACTTGAATTCCTCACAGTTTACCATCCAATAACTGATATTCTTCACCTATCAGGAAATCAAGGAAATGGGTTGCCATTTCCTTCTCCAATGCCTGACACCTAGGATGTGTCTTGTTGTTGTTTAGTCACTAAGCCGTGTCTGACTCTTTGCGACCCCCATGGACTGTAGTGTACCACGCTCCTCTGTTTATGGGATTTCCCAGGATAGAATACTGAAATGGGTTGCCATTTCCTCCTGCAAGGGATCTTCCCACCCCAAGGACTGAACCTGAATCTTCTACACTGGCAGGGAGATTTTTACCCCTGAGCCATCAGGGAAGTCAGGATGTCTTATTAACATTCCATATAAAATACTCTTGAAATAATAGATTAGTTTTATGGATTAATGCAAAGTTCTTTCAAGAAAGTCCAATTGCAGAAAGCCTATTTCTTGTTATATAAGGGTTTTAAATCCTGTTAAACCTCTAATTAACTTTTTTTAAAGAAATCATCAAGCAGCAGGAAAGGCACAATGTTTGGCAACAGCAAATATTTGTTGATTGAAGACATTAATGAATACCTTTTGGCTTCCCTCATTTAATTGATAAATATTTCTTTAGATTCCCAAATTATTTGAATGGAATCCGTTCATTCCAGTTTAAACTCATATTTTGGAAAAAAAAAAAGTTAGTATAGAATGCATCAGAGCATGTATTTCATCTACTGGGCATTATGGTTTCTGCTTAATGGAGCCCTACACAGTGACAGCCATCTAACAAATATTTACTGTGTATCTATTATGTGGCAATGTATAAAGCAGGGCTTTTGAGTTTGTTTTTTTTTTTAATTGCAGTATAGTTGATTCACAATATTGTGATACTTTCAAGTGTATAGCATAGTGCTTCAATATTTTTGCAGATTATGTTCCATCATAGGTTTTTATAAGATACTGGGTATAATCCCCTGTGCTATACAGTAAATCTTTGGTCTCATTTATTTTATATATAGTAGTTTCTATCTATTGACTCCATATTCCTAATTTGTCTCTTCTTTCTTCCTCCCTTTTGTTAACCATAAGTTTGTTTTCTATTTCTGTGAGCCTCTCTGTTTTGTGTTTGTGTATGTGTGTGTGTGTGTGTGTGTGTGTGTGTATATATATATATATATGCTGCTACTGCTGCTAAGTCACTTCAGTCGTATGGAGTGGGTTGCCATTTCCTTCTCCAATGCATGAAAGTGAAAAGTGAAAGTGAAGTCACTCAGTCATGTCCGCCTCTTAGCGACCCCATGGACTGTAGTCTACGAGGCTCCTTTGTCCATGGGATTTCCCAGGCAAGAGTACTGGAGTGGGTTGCCATTTCCTTCTCCAATGCATGAAAGTGAAAAGTGAAAGTGAAGTCTATATGTTAGGTAGGTAGAATAGGGAAAAGGAGTCCAAAATGGTGTTGGCTAAAAGACAAGGAAGGGAAAAGCCTGCAAAAATAGAACAAAAGAAGGTCCGAGGACCAGAGTGAGGACCTCAGGTAAAACAAACACTCCTGGCTGGCCCAACTTACATAGGACAGGCCCAGGGAGAGATAAACATATAAATAGTGGGTCCAAAGCTAGCTTTCCTCATAAATAGAGGAGCCAAAGCTAGCTTTCCCTCTCTCCCATGCGCTGGAGCGCTCTTTCCATGTCTTTGGACTGACATGCCCTCACGCCTTGAAGATGGATTTTCCTGCTATCTTCTAAATAAAATAGAGCTGTAACTCTGAGCTGTAACACTGATTTGTCTAAGAGCTATAACACAGTCCATTCGAGACCTGAGAGCTATAACACGGTCTATCTAAGACCTGAGAGCTGTGACATGCCGAGGGGGCTTTAATGTCCATCATTCCAAATCTTTGTTGTGATGAGACAAAGAACCGAGGAACATACACTCACGTGACATCTATATACGTACATATATATATATACACACACATATTCATTTATATTATTTTTTAGATTCTACATAAAACTGATATTGTATAGTATATATCTTTCTCTGATTTATTTCACTAAGCATATTATTCTGGGAACATCCACCTTGCTGCAAATAGCATTACTTCATTCTTTCTATTTTATGCCTGAATAAGACTCCAGTGTGTATGTGTGTGTGTGTGTGTGTGTGTGTGTGTGTGTGTGTGTGTGTTTGCCCCATTTACTTAAACCAAGCATTTGCTTATGAACACTTGGGATTCTTCCATGTCTTGAAAGTGAAAGTGAAGTCGCTCAGTCGTGTCCAACTCTTTGCGACCGCACAGACAGTAGCCTACCAAGCTCCTCCATCTATGGGATTCTCCAGGCAAGAGTACTGGAATGGGTTGCCATTCCATGTCTTAGCTGTTGTAAATAGTGCTGCTATGAGCACTGGGGTGCATGTATCTTTTCAAATTATTTTTTTCCAGATATATACCCAGGAGTGTAATTACTAGATCACATGACAGCTGTAGTTTTAGTTTTTTAAGGAACCTCCACAGTCACTGCTATTAAGAAAGCTGAGTGCTAAAAAAGATGCTTTTGAACTGTGGTGTTGGAGAAGACTCTTCAGAGTACCTTGGACTGCAAGGATATCCAACTAGTCCATCCTAAAAGAGATCAGTCATGGGTGTTCATTGGATGGACTGATGTTGAAGCTCAAACTCCAATACTTTGGCCACCTGATGCAAAGAACTGACTCCTTTGAAAAGACCCTGATGCTGGGAAAGATTGAGGGCAGGGGGAGAAGGGGATGACAGAAGATGAGATGGCTGGATGGCATCACCAGCAAAACGGACATGGGTTTAAGTGAAGTCCGGGAGTTGGTGATGGACAGAGAGGCCTGGCATGCTGTGGTTCATGGGATAGCAAAGAGTCGGACACAAATGAGCAACTGAACTGACAGTCACTGCATGAATTTACATTCCCGCCAACCATGTACAAAATTCCCTTTTACCCTCATCCTCTCCAACAGTTGTTATAGACTTTTTGATGATATCCATTCAGACATGCACTGGTACAGTGAGGAGGTACTGTACCTACTTTTGATCTTCTTTGGAAAAATGTCTACTCAGACTTCTGCCCATTTTGATTGAATTATTTGGGGGCTTTTGATATTGAGTTGTATGAACTATTTTTAGGTTTTGGATGTTAATTTCTTGTCACATCATCATTTGCAAATATCTTCTCCCATTCTGTAGGTTGTCATATTGTTTTGTTGATGGATTTCTTTGCTGTGTAAAAGCTTTTGTCCATTTGTTTATTTTTGCTTTTAATTATTTTGCCATGGGGGGGATGATTCAAGAAAATGTTACTACTATTTGTGTCAAATATGTTTGCTTTTAAAAGTTTCATGTTTTTGTTCACCTCCAAATGGATGAAAAATTTAAATTTGAGATCCAAAGTCATAAAACTCATAGAAGAAAACATAGGGTTACATAAGCTCTTTGGCATCACTCTTCACCATGATCTTTTGGGGTTTCACACCAGAAGCTAAGACAACAAAAGCAAAAATAATTATTATATATGGCATCCATATTATAATATACAATGGAATATTATTCAGTGATAAAAATAAGGAAATCCTGACATTTGCAACAACATAATCAGGACTATATTTCACCTCAATAATGCCTTCCAGGTGTTGGCTATTAATCTTTGCCACAAATTGTAAAATGTATTTTCTGTCATGTTTCTCTGACTTCATTTTGGATAATCTTCTACAAATATGCCTTACACAGGAGTTACTAGAGTTTATTTGAATTAAATTTCATTATAAAAACTTAATTGAAATTGATATACAAACTGAAATCTCTGCAGTTGGTAAAATAAACTATGCTCCTACTGAAAAAAAAAAAAGTTTGTATTAATTCTGAAATAAAATGAAAAAAAAAAAAAGAAGGGGCAACAGATGTTTTCCTCTAGGAAAACCGCAGCTGATTTTACATTTTCAATTCCATGCAACAGATTGTGTCACTTAGTGACAGATAATACTACAAAAACAATCCTAAATCATAGAAAGTTTATAATATGTCAGGTATGGTAGATGTGCTAAAATGAGGAAAAAAACAACTTCTTATTCCAATGTGTTCAAAAATATTATTTTACTCTGAACACCATCTTTATCATATAGCATCTAGAGATTTACATTTTCATAACAGGAACAGACATGGGCATCATAAAGATCTGTTTGTCCTCTGATGATTACACACAACCAAAGATAAAGTACTGCTGAATCAAAACACAAATGATATTAAGAAAAAAAAAAGACCTACGGCTGATTACTGAGACATGAATCAGTAATGCCAAGAGAGCAGGAAAAAATAGAAATTTAAACAGATATTTGAATAAAAGTATCAAATCATTATTGCAATCTTTGAAGAGATAGTACTACATTTATTTTAACACAGTGTGAAAAAATATGGTTTTGCAAGTCATTTGGTTAGTGGCATAATGAACCACATGGCTTGCTGAATATCTGGATGAAATCCAGTTCAACAGCCACTACTCAAATTGATAGCGACAGCTCATTCTGAGGGAAAAATGTTATTTTCAAATGATTGATATGAATTCAAAGGAGTGTGAAGAACTATAGTGTACTTGGTGCATAGGAGTTATGACAGGTTGGCACATCTTTAATTCTGATTTGAAACACGACAGGGCATTGCAGTTTCCAACACCATTAAGCCTGTATACGATAAGAAATTATTTGAGTCACTGGAAAGTCCACAAAAGAAAATCTACCAAAATTTAAAAACAATGAGTCTGATTTTTGTATTAGATTGGCATGCTATGTGCTAAAACTAATTGCAATGTTTTCTTTTATTAAAAAGAGGGAAGACATTCATTCATATTAAGTAAATGTAATCATAACTTTCTAAATACTCTTGTCTAATTGTGAAATTCATAAGCTAAATACCAGGTGAAAGGAAATATACTCCTTGCCATAAAAAATACAACACTAAAACTTGACATCAAAGCAACTGGGTCATAATTCAACTGAATGACAAACAGGACTAAATGCATCAGTTCAGTTCAGTTGCTCAGTCGTGTCCGACTCTTTGCGACCCCATGAATCGCAGCACGCCAGGCCTCCCTGTCCATCACCAACTCCCGGAGTTCACCTAGACTCACATCCATCGAGTCAGTGATGCCATCCAGCCATCTCATCCTCTGTCGCCCCCTTCTTCTCCTGCCCCTAATCCCTCCCAGAATCAGAGTCTTTTCCAATGAGTCAACTCTTCGCATCAGCTGGCCAAAGTACTGGAGTTTCAGCTTGAGTATCACTCCTTCCTAAGAAATCCCAGGGCTGATCTCCTTCAGGATGGACTGGTTGGATCTCCTTGCAGTCCAAGGGACTCTCAAGAGTCTTCTCCAACACCACAGTTCAAAAGCATCAATTCTTCAGCCTTCTTCACAGTCCAACTCTCACATCCATACATGACCACAAGAAAAACCATAGCCTTGACTAGACGGACCTTAGTCGGCAAAGTAATGTCTCTGCTTTTGAATATACTATCTAGATTGGTCATAACTTTTCTTCGAAGGAGTAAATGTCTTTTAATTTCATGGCCGCAATCACCATCTGCAGTGATTTTAGAGCCCCCCAAAATAAAGTCTGACACTGTTTCCACTGTTTCCCCTTCTATTTCCCATGAAGTGATGGGAGCAGATGCCATGATCTTTGTTTTCTGAATGTTGAGCTTTAGGCCAACTTTTTCACTCTCCACTTTCACTTTCATCTAGAGGCTTTTTAGTTCCTCTTCAGTTTCTGCCATAAGGGTGGTGTCATCTACATATCTGAGGTTACTGATATTTCTCCTGGAAATCTTGATTCCAGCTTGTATTTCTTCCAGTCCAGTGTTTCTCATGAAGTACTCTGCATATAAGTGATACAGCCTTGATGTACTCCTTTTCCTCTTTGGAACCCGTCTGTTGTTCCATGTCCAGTTCTAACTGTTGCTTCCTGACCTGCATACAGATTTCTCAAGAGGAAGATCAGGTGGTATGGTATTTCCATCTCTTGAAGAATTTTCAAGGCAAATTTCTTCAACCTATTTAAATTTAACTGGTTGCCACATTTACATTTTAATTTTCTTAACTGTATTCTCACAAAGGCCAATTAGTGGGTTCTTTTTGTTTGTTAATACAAAAGCATTCAAAGGAGACCATTTATATATTTTTGAGCGTCAATTTTTTGAAACTATTCTGCATTTTCAAAGTTCATATTTTTATTAATACAAAGTGGCATCATCTTACTAAACAGGGAAGCCCATATCCTATAAGTGACTACTCAAATAGTTGTAACAGTCTAAAAACTAAGGTGGTTGCCTATTTAATGATATGTTTTATATATTATCATTTTACTCAAAAAATAGTAGGCCCTTTTTCTTTAATTATGTATGCTTATTGTCATTAGCTTGAAGAAGGCAATGGCAACCCACTCCAGTACTCTTGCCTGGAAAATCCCATGGACAGAGGAGGCTGGAGGGCTGCAGTCCATGGGGTCACTAACAGTCGGACACGACTGAGTGACTTCACTTTCATGCATTGGAGAAGGCAATGGCAACCCACTCCAGTGTTCTCGCCTGGAGAATCCCAGGGACGGGAGAGCCTAGAGGGCTGTCGTCTCTGGGGTCGCACAGTCTGACATGACTGAAGCGACTTAGCATAGCATTGTCATTAGCTCTTATATGCATGTTGCTCAAAAACTAAAATGGACTACATGTCAAAAAAATGCATGTATGCCTGCTTTCAGGTATGAATCAGTTATTTCAATGAAAGTGACAGGAGTCTGATTCCCTTGTGGCTCAGTGGTAAAGAATCTGCCTGCCAATCAGGAGACAGAGAAGACATGGGTTCAATCCCTGGGTTGGGAAGATCCCCTGAAGAAGGAAATAGTAATCCTCTCTAATTCCTGGAAAATCACATGACAGTGGAATCTGGTAGACAACAGTACATAGGGTCACAAAAGAGACAGACGCAACTGAGTGAATGAGCAGGCACACATCCAGGACAGGAATCCAACTCAAAGTTATACAAAAGTCTAACTGGGAAGAGCACACTACAAATAGCTTTAAGCAAGGCTTGATAGAGACATTCAAAAATTTTCTGAATAAAAAAGTGTTCTTAAAGAATATTTCTGTCTGTCTTTTTGCTCTATGCCCATTCTGAGAGCTGTCTCTATAATGGCACAATAAACATAGCAGAATCAAGTTTAAAGATATCTACTGCCAATAAGACTTCCCTGGTGGCTCAGACGGTGAAGCCTCTGCCTACAATGCAGGAGACCCAGGTTCAAGCCCTGCATTGGGAAGATCTCCTGGAGAAGGAAATGGCAACCCACTCCAGTATTCCTGCCTGGAAAATCCCATGGATGGAGGAGCCTGGCAGTCCATGGGGTTGCAAAGAGTCGGACACGACTGAGCGACTTTGCTTTCACTGCCAATAAGGTTTAACAGATGATGTCACCTTTTTCTGAATCCCTTTCAAGTCATTGAAATAAATCTGTCTCAGTTTTAGTCTTTTCCATGGTGGCTCAGACAGTAAGAGAATCCACTTGCAATGTAGGAGACATTGACTCAATGTCCACTGAAACAATGACTCAATCCCTGAGTCAGGAAGATCCCCTAGAGAAGGGAATGGCTACCCACTCCAGTATTCCTGCCTGGAGAACTCCATGGACAGAGGAGCCTGACATACTACGGTCAATGGGGTAGCAAAGAATCGGACACAACCGAGTAAGGAACACACTTCAGTGTTGGTAAAATGCTCTTTTATCAATTAAAAAGCATGCACAAAGGAAAGGTACACCTTGACCAGCCTTAGAATTCTACTGCTGGTTTTTTTGGTCTGACTTGTAGACGCCATCATGTAAGGAAGGAGTGCTTCACAAAGTAACTGAAGGGTTCTTCTATCAACATAAAAGAGTGGAGAAGGGAATGGCAAACCACTTCAGTATTCTTGCCTTGAGAATCCCATCAGTTCAGTTCAGTCACTCAGTAGTGTCCAATTCTTTGTGACCCCATGGACTGCAGCACACCAGACCTTCCTGTCCATCACCAACTCCCAGAGTTTACTCAAACTCATGTCCATTAAGCCAGTGATGCCATCCAACTATCTCATCTTCTGTTGACTCCTTTTCCTCCCACCTAAAATCTTTCCCAGCATCAGGGTCTTTTTAAATAAGTCAGTTCTTCACATCAGTATTGGAGTTTCAGCTTCAACATCAGTCTTTCCAATGAACACCCACGACTGATCTCCTTTAGGATGGACTGGTTGCATCTCTTTGTAGTTCAAGGGACTCGCAACAGTCTGCTCCAACACCACAGTTCAAAAGCAGTACTTGGATGTAATCTCAAAAACGACAGAATGACGTCTATTCATTTCCAAGGCAAACCATTCAGTATCACGGTAATCTAAGTCTATGCCCCAACCAGTAATGTTAAAAACACTGAAGTTGAACAAAGACTTCCTAGAAATAACACCCAAAGAAGATGTCTTTTTCATTACAGGGAACTGGAATGCAGGAGTGAAAAGTCAAAAAACACCTGGAGTAACGGGCAAATTTGGCCTTGGAGTTCAGAATTAAGCAGAGCAAAGGCCAATAGAGTTTTGCCAAGAGAATGCACTGGTCAGAGGAAATACCCTCTTCCAACAACACAAGAGAAGACTCTACACATGGACATCAACAGATTGTCAATACATCACCAAAGTCATACTGATTACACTGTTTGCAGCCAAAGATGGAAAAGCTCTATACAGTCAGCAAAAACAATACTGGGAGCTAACTGTGGCTCAGATCATTAACTCCTTATGGCCAAATTCAGATTGAAATTGAAGAAAGTAGGGAAAACCTGTGATTAGCCTTTATAACATTTTCTCCTTCACTACCTGAAATCCCCATTTTAAAAATCTCACTTTTATGGTCACAGATCATCATCTCAGGAAGGACACTGTGAAATGCTTGACTTCTACATCAAGAAAGAAAAGAAGCCCTGAAGACTAGTACTGAAGAAGAGGAGAATTTTTAAAATAAAAGTAATATTGAAAATAAATGTTTATTCATATATCAGAATATATGATATATATTTATTCATATATCAGCACAGATGGCCTCAATCTTATTTTACTCTTAAAATCTACAATGAGACTCTTACAAGTTAAATGGCAGCTCTTTTTTTACTTAACTGGGTGTATAAAACTCAGGAAATTTGGTGTAAGCAACAGTTTCTAGGAGCCCTTCATTGAGACAAATCATAAATCACTTAAAGATAACTTCAAATGGATTGAATATGTGAAGACAAATGTCTAGTGCTTACAAATTTAGTTTGAAGTCAAATAATATAAATTATATAAGTTCAATATTTTTATCTTTCAGCTGTGCACATTATCATATTTCATTTTCTGCTTCTTACATTGCTTGAAGCTATCCATTTAAAAATACAAACATAAATCACATAAATCACACATCTACAAAGGCCTCCAAATTACCCATTTTCCACACATACACAGAGAAAACTAATTTCTTCATTATAGTGTAACTCTAATTAAAGTAAACATGAACCTGAACTTATGCTTAGACTCTTGGTTTGCACATATAGTCACTGCCTTTATCCAGTCAATTTTGCTTATTTTATTGTTCACTAAAAAATCTTAATCTAAAGTTTTATGTACATAAAAATAAACCAAAAAACATGGCAAAGAGGAAAAAAAAAGCAGTACAGCATAGAAAGGCTAAAACAGAAATAGAGATACTGAACTTGAACTTTAAAGAGCAAACTTGATAGATTGCAAGTTATGTTTGCTTTAGGAAGGCTTAAGCTTTGTTTCCAGTACAAATGTATCAGACAAGTCAAAATCCTATTGACCTTGGCAACTTTCGAAGGGAAATATATTTGTAGAGACCCTCTATACTGAAATTAATCTCTTATGTTGATCAAGTAAGAGTGATGGATCTTTCTCATTAAAAAAAAAAAAAATGGCAATTTGGTTTTTGTTACCTACCAGTGTTTGGGGAAAAAAAATCTAGTCATTGTAGTCTTAAAAAATCTTAAAAAAAAATTTTTTTCCCCTATTAGTCACAATAAGTCAATCATGAAGCATCGGTGCAGTGAGGCAGTTTAGCAATCTATGTTCCTTTTCATTTCTTTCGAAAGAGTCTATAAATAGCACGTTTGAGTACTTGAAGTGAAAGTCAGTCAGTTGAGTCTGACTCTTTGTAACCCCACAGACTCTCATGGAATTCTCCAGACCAGAATACTGGAGTGGGTAACCTTACTTTTCTCTAAGGGATCTTACCAACTCAGGGGTCGAACCCAGGTCTTCTGCATTGCAGGCAGATTCTTTATCAGCTGAGCTAGAAGGGAAGCCCAAGAATACTGGAGTGGATAGTCTATTCCTTCTCCAGTGGATCTTCCGACCCATAAATCCAATCAGCGTTGCAAGCACACTCATACCAACTGAGCTATCAGGGAAGCCCTTTGAGTATTTAGTGATCTTCAACACTGCATTTTTGGAAAACTTTATTTTATTCTTTCCAGTTCAGTTCACTTCAGTTGTTCAGTCATGTCCAACTCTGCGACCCCATGAATCACAGCACACCAGGCTTCCTTGTATATCACCAACTCCCGGAGTTCACTCAGACTCATGTGCAACGAGCTGGTGATGCCATCTAGCCATTTCATCCTCTGTCGTTCCCTTCTCCTCCTGCCCTCAATCCCTCCCAGCATCAGGTCTTTTCAAATGAGTCAGCTCTTTGCATCAGGTGGCCAAAGTATTGGAGTTTTAGCTTCAGCATCAGTCCTGCCAGTGAACACCCAGTACTGGTCTTCTTTAGGATGGACTGGTTGGATCTCCTTGAAGTTCAAAGGACTCTCAAGAGTCTTCTCCAACACCACAGCTCAAAAGCATCAATTCTTTGGTGTTCAGCTTTCTTCATAGTCCAACTCTCACATCCATACATGACCACTGGAATTTTTAAATTATTTTTCTTTCATTTATTATTTACTTTTATTATTTATTAACTGGATTTATTAACTTCAATAAAAATATTAAAATTACCTTTTACGTTTTGAAACAGCAGAGTTAGGTATACTCCCTAAAAAAATGACAATACTCACCTAGGATTATATGATGTTTCCTAGTATATAGCATTTAAAATAAGTCTACATCCAATTTATAATCAACTAAAAACCTCATTTTTATTTTGGTGTTTTATATTTTGAATAAAGAAATGATATTTATAATTTTTAACTAGAACCATATTATCTTGAAACTATCTTGTACACTTCTTTTAGTTAGTCCTGTGAGATCTCTAGATGACTCTCTTCCTACTCTATAGCAATAAATTTAAAACAGCATTCATAATAGAATAAATATCCTAGGCATCTATGGTGGCTTGGCTAGTCTGCCAACATCCCTTCTACACATACTGGCTAGTAAACCTTGGCATGTTTCTCAGCCATGTTTTTGCCAGTTTCCTCACCTGTAACAGAGTTAGGTATACTCCCTAAAAAAATGACAATACTCACCTAGGATTATATGATGTTTCCTAGTATATAGCATTTAAAATAAGTCTACATCCAATTTATAATCAACTAAAAACCTCATTTTTATTTTGGTGTTTTATATTTTGAATAAAGAAATGATATTTATAATTTTTAACTAGAACCATATTATCTTGAAACTATCTTGTACACTTCTTTTAGTTAGTCCTGTGAGATCTCTAGATGACTCTCTTCCTACTCTATAGCAATAAATTTAAAACAGCATTCATAATAGAATAAATATCCTAGGCATCTATGGTGGCTTGGCTAGTCTGCCAACATCCCTTCTACACATACTGGCTAGTAAACCTTGGCATGTTTCTCAGCCATGTTTTTGCCAGTTTCCTCACCTGTAAGATGGACATTATTATCACCTTTTCACAAGTTTTATTATAAAAGTGAAAAAATATGTCAAATAAACTGGGGGAAAAACATGAATGCATAGGTCCCAATGTTTCACACTTTGAATAACACAACCTGCATCTACTGCTACAACTACACTGAATAATAATGATGCAATCCAGACAGTTGGATTCCAGAGTCTGAATACTCAGAAAATAAGCTATCTTCTTCTTTGGATAGTTCAACCAGTAATCATCATCTTTAATATACATAGCTTTGTTCCATACATATCCAATATCTTGTTGCAGATTGTATGATTTCTAATATAGGATTTGAGCTAACCATAGTTGCTGGGGTCCAGCCCCGGTGGATCCAGGGTAATTCGAAGTGGGGATGGCATTGGCATCTAGAGGAAAATTGTTTAATTAAAGCTATGGAGAGAGATTAGAAAAGAATAGTGTAGTAGGAAGATTAGTGAGAAAAGATGCTGAATAACTTGGTTTACGTGGAAAACCAATAAAACTCCGAGACAAGGGGTTTGCGTCGCCTAGGTAGGCCACAGGCATTTCTTGGTCTCCCAGAAAAGTGGAGACTCAAAACACCTCCCCATTCAGATCTTAGAAGCCCTGGCAAAATTAGTAGGCCTTGTGAGCCTCCATGCTTCAGATGAGAATTCAGCCAGAAAAGAAGAGTGAGAAAGAATGACATGGGGAAACCAGTCTTTCCAGTAACTGGCCCGTTTCTTTTATTTTCCAGGGCTGCTTTTATACCTTGAGTTATACACTGAGATAAATGGAAAATACAAAGTCACGTGGGGTCAGCCGTCCTGACCCTTATTGAAACCAGGTGCTTCATATAAATATATACAAAAGTTTTAGAGGGTTTTACATCATCTTCTGGTCAGGGGCCTGCTAACATTTTGTGACTCTTTCTAACGATGATTAGTCAG
>SJYC01124088.1:0-17153 GCA_006408675.1 Madoqua kirkii | reverse complement strand
TGTAAATTAATATATGAGATTCATAAATTAAACAGGTTTTATTTTACCCCTACTTTGATTCAAGCTTCCCACCTCATTTAGAATAAATTCAATTTCTTTTTGTGTGTGTGTGTGTGTGTGTGTGTGTGTGTGTGTGTGTGTGGTGAGAGCTTTTCATATATCCTCTTTAGCAACTTCTAAATATACAATGCATTTTTTTTGTTGTTGTTTTTAAACAAATCCACCATCCTATACTTTAGATCCCTACACTTATTCATTTTATTGCTGGAAGTTTGTGTCATTTTCCAGCACAAGGTAACTTGTGCTTAATATGAAATATTGTGTTATTTCATCAAACTTGCTTCCTGAGCTTCTTTGACCACCTTCACCAATTTTCCCCATCCTCATTGCCTCATCCCTGGCAGTCACCATTCTAGTCTCTGTTTCTACTAATTCGGCTTTTTACATTTCACATATAAGTGAGACAATTCAGTATTTGTCTTTCTCTAACTTAGCTCACGTAGCATAATGCCCTCACGATCTACCCATGTCACAAATGACAGAATTTCCTTCCTTTAAAAAAAAGACTATTATTCCATTGTATATTTACACCACATTTTCTTTATCCATTCATACAATGATAGATAGACACTTTTGTCTCCCTATCTTGGCTGTTATAAACAATGCAGTAATTAACATAGAAGTGCAGCTATCTTTTTGAGACAGTAGTGCATTTCCTTCAGTTATATATCCAGTAGTAGAACTGATTAATCATATGGTAGTTCTATCCTTAACTTTTTGAGTAATATCCATACTATTTTCCATAAGAGCAGTACCAGTTGAGAATCCCACTTTTTCTCCCACGCTCACCAAACTTATTGCATCTTTTCTATAATAGTCATTCTACAGGTGTGAGATTATATCTTATTACTAGTTTGACTTGATAGTGAATGCCTAAGAGCCCCTGATGATGAATGATATTAAGCACTTTTAATTTACTTGTTGCTCATTTGCATGTCTTTGATAGAAATATATCTATTCATGACTTTTGTCCATTTTAAAATTGGATCATTTGGTTTTCTGTTTGCTTTAGTTTTGTTTGTTTTTGCTATTGAATTATATGAGTCTCTTGTATATTCAAGGTATTAACTCTTTATCAGAGATGTGGTTTGAAAATTTTGGGCTGGCCAAAAAGTTCATTTGAGTTTTTTATAAGATGTTATGGGAAACAGTTTGTGAATGAACTTTTTGGCCAATACAGTAGTTTTGTGTGTGTGTGTTTTTTTTTTTTTTCATAACTTATCTTTTCATTATGTTTCATTATGTCTCAATGTTTAGGTGAGTAAGTGATAATTAAGTGTAAGCCAAAGGGTACAGCTTCCCTGTTGGCACAGTGGTAAACAATCCATCTGCCAAGTAGGAGACTCAGGTTTGATCCCTGGATTGGGAAGATCCCTTGGAGAAGGAAATGGCAACCCACTCCAGTATTCTTGCCTGGGAAGTACTATGGGCAGAGGAGCCTGGCAGGCTACAGTCCGTGGAGTCACAAGAGTGGGACACGACTTAGCCATTAAACAACTCAAAGGTTACATTGGAGACTCGGAGAGATATTAAATGCTTGCTTTTAATACTCCTGCTTACTGTCATGTGTACTGTCACACATTTTCTCTAATTTCATATCTCTATTTCAAAATCAGTAGAATTATATCCATTTATATATAAGCAATACAGACTATTGGAACTGTGGTGCTGGAGAAGACTCTTGAGAGTCCTTTGGATTGCAAGGAAATCAAACCAGCCAATCCTAAAGAGGATAAACCCTGAAAGAGTCACTGAAGGGCAATGCTGAAGCTGAAGCTTTGGTGCTTTGTCCACCTAACGAAAAAAGCTAACTCAATGGAAAAGGCCCTGATGCTGGGAAAGATTGAAGGCAGGAGAAGAAGGGGAAAACTTAGTCACAGAACAATAATAGCAACAGTAGAGACAAAAATGTAGTAAAATATCTTGTTTAGTCACTAAGTCGTGTCCAACTCCTGCAACCCCATGGATTGTGGCCTGTAGGCTCTTCTATCCATGGGATTCAAGAATACTGGAATGGGTAGCCATTTTCTTCTCCAGGAGATCTTCCCGACCCAGAAGTTGAAGCTGGCTCTCCTGCATTACAGGCAGATCTTTCACCAACTGAACTACCAGGGAAGTCCCAAGGGGACACTGTGGGTGCATGGGCTGCAAAATGAACCCAGGCCTCCCTCGTGGCAGGCGAGAATTCTACCACAGAACCACCCATGAACCAGTAACATATCTTGACTAAGATCAAACAGCCCAATAGTGTCTGATCTGAGATTCATTTACGGGCTTGTTTGTTTCAAAAGTCAACCACTTTTTCATATATCTGACTCCAGGAAAAATTAGGAAATTATCAAGGTTGAAATTTATTTCCCAAATTGTGGTAATTTTCTTTTTAGTGTATTTTCATGGTCTCTTGGAGAAGGCAATGGCATCCCATTTCAGTACTCTCGCCTGGAAAATCCCATGGACGGAGGAGCCTGGTGGGCTGCAGTCCATGGGGTCGCTAAGAATCGGACACAACTGAACGACTTCACTTTCACTTTTCACTTTCATACATTGGAGAAGGAAATGGCAACCCACTCCAGTGTTCTTGCCTGGAGAATCCCAGGGATGGGGGAAGCCTGGTAGGCTGCCATCTATGGGGTCGCACAGAGTCGGACACGACTGAAGCGACTTAGCAGCAGCAGCAGCATTGTCTCTTTAGTCAGAGTTGTATTTAAGAAAGAAATGTACTTACATTAAGCTTAAAAAAAATCTTGTGTTTTTTCTGCTCATATATTTATTAAAAGAAAAATAAACTGTAACAATGAATGATTAATATAATGTACAATTTTCAAAGCATGATTGAATGAGATTACTTTGAGGGTTTGGTTACCCAGCATTTAATTTTGCCTGTTTATCATGTCAGTTCTTGAAAGAATAATTATTCTCTTCCCATCAAATGGTGTTCAGTCTTAGAGCTTGCATTATGAGCTTGTTGTTCAGTTACTCAGTTGTGTCTGACTCTTTGCCACCCCATGGACTACAGCACGCCAGGCTTCCCTGTCTTTCACCATCTGCTGGGGCGTGCTCAAACTCATGTCCAATCAGTTGGTGATTCCATCCAATCATCTCTTCCTCTGTCATCCCCTTCTCCTCCTGCCTTCAATCTTTCCCAGCATCAGGGTCTTTTCCAGTGGACTGGCAGTTTGCATCAGATGGCCTATATTGAAGCTTCAGCATCGGCATCAGTCCTTCCAATGAATATTCAGGGTAGATTTCCTTTAGAATTGACTGATTTGATCTCCTTGCTGTCCAAGGACTCTAGAGAGTCTTTTCCAACATGACAGTTCGCAGGCATCAATTCTTTGCCACTCAGCCTTCTTTATGCTCCCGCTCTCATCTCTGTATATGACTACTAGGAAAAAAAAATCATAGCTTTGACCATATGGAAGTTTGTAGGCAAAGTAACATCTCTGCTTTTTAATATATTTTCTAGGTTTTCCATTGCTTTTTTGCTAAGGAGCAAGTGTCTTTTAATGTCACAGCTGCAGTCCCTGTCCACAGTGATTCTTTTGGGGTTTTATGGCACCAATCCTCCAGAATATTAGGTCCATTTTATCAATGGAGGCTGTGTCTCTTTCCCTATCTAGAGCTCTATTATTGACACAGCAACTGGATTAAGTCCACAGACACATAAGGGCAGCATGGCCCTAGTTGGTCAGATTCTAGAACTTCAGAGAGCATTTAAAATATAGTCTAATTTTTTCACATTGTAAACATCATTTGTTTTGTTTGTTATGACTGTTATTTAAAGTTATCCTTAAACACCTTGGCAGGGTCTATTTTGAGGGAATCTTCTAGTTTTTAATTTCTTCCTAAGCTCATGACCCCTTGTCCTGATTCACATATTTTGGACTGTGTGCTTCACTAAATTACCTTCATACTTGAAAGAGATGAGAATGGATTAACATGGCATCTGTGAAACATGGGGAAATAGCAAAAGCATTAAAATATTTGATTTCTCTGCAACATTTGTATTTCCCACAATATCCCCCTCTCTTAAACTTGCATATTTGAATCCATTTCTTGAAGCTTGTAGTAGGCAGCATGATATTCTCCCAAAGACATCCTAATACCCAGAACCTGTGAACATGCTTGTGTGGCAAAACTGTTCTTTGCAGAAGCAATCAAGTTAAAAATATTATGATCATTCTGGATTATCTGGGTGGATGAAATCTAATCACATTGTTCCTAAAAAGTCAAGTCTCTTTCCTAATTGTGGGCAGAGGAAGAGGGGACTACAGGAGAATGCTTAGATTTATCATTGCTGGATTGGAGAGTGGAGGAGGGGAGTCACAAGCCTAGGAATGCAGGCGGCCTCTAGAAGCTGGAAGAGGCAAGGGTGTAGATCTCACTCAGAGCTTTTGGGAAGGAACACAGCTCGCTGACACCTTAATTTTAGCCCTTGAGACCTATTTTGGAATTCTAACGTACAGAACTGTAAGGTAATAGATTTGTGTTTCCTGACGCCACCAGGTTTGTGGTAATTTGTTAAGAACAAAAATAGAAAGCTAACGCAATCATTCTTCCCTTATAATAACATGTGCTCCTGGTTCTCTCTCTGCTTCAAAAATCATCTCTCTTCTGTACCACAGGCTCTTCAGTGTTCATCTTTATTTACTGGGTCTCTGTGAGGATTTCTATAGTTATTATTTTCTTACTGTGCTATTTTCTATAGGCATTATTCCATCTACTGCCACACAAGTACTCTGTTAAAATTACTGCCTGTGCCTACTAATGAAATAGCACCCCAAAAGCAATGCCAACAGCCTGCAGGAAACCATGTCTGAAGGAAGTTTCCACAGATAATCCTGAACTTAATTTGTCCAAAATCAAGTTCATTGATCTCACACAAGTATCTCACTTTTACAATTCATTTCTTGAATTTCCTAAGTTCAATCTGTTACTATGTTTAATATATCCTTCTCCAGAAAAATCAGTTATCAATCAATCTTTTCTAGCACCCAAATACAATTTCACTTCACCATTTTCACCATTACTGACCCAATTCAGCTCCTCATCATTTTTCTGCTAAATCATTGAGAAATAGTTTATTCTGATGCTTTAAACTGGAAAAACTTTTCATAATTGAATGCCTATATATACTGTATATAAAGATACATATCTATAGTGTGTATAGTAAGTGGGATAATATCCTGTTTGGGACTCTATTCTTCAAGAGAAAAAAAAATTGAATCAGTAGTGGACAACCTCACAACTGATAAAGACCAGGTATCAAGATATCTTTTTGACTATAAATGATAAGTTCAACTAATGAGATGCATGTTCAATTTGCAGAATCACCAATAATACTATTACTATTTTTTTTATTCCCATAATATTACTTATAGACTAAAAAGGACTCATCCAAACATACAATGTTTAAGTATGGAATTGGAACTAAGGCTCTAATTACAGAGTTCCATGCTATATTTAAGCAAAGCTATGCAAAATGTCACATTGAGCTCTGAAAAATTAAAATGTTAATAATTTTTTATGAATAATTGCCAAATTTTCACATTCTGGGGTTTCATTTGAATGCTGTACTGATTATACAAGCCTTTGAATAATTCATGTATAGACCTTCTCCATTACCCTGACAATCAGAGTAGTTCGCTGGTTCCAAAAAGCTGCTATGTGACAATATTACCTACTATGATTGGAGATGTAAATGCAGTATTAATTATTTTTTCAGGAAGAAATAGAAATGGAGTACCTGAAGAAAATTAATTGACAAATTTCTGTTTCAAGTGACCTTTGTAAAACCTCACATAAAAACATCTTTGTCACTTCATTTTCTGTTGATCTTTGTCTGCTTAGTGACCTGAGCACTATGAATATAGATGTAAATTTCTTTATCCAATAGAGAATTGAGACAGTAAAAGAAAACCTGACAGCATAGTTGACTGTTGATGAAATACAATCACAGATCTCATTTTCTCTAAGAGAAGTCATACACGCTACTTGAGTTTTTGCAAAGAACTGGGCATATCATAGGCTTTGCTTGCAAAGATTCTGGAAGTCAAGCAAATAAATGCATATGTAGCTCTAAAAACACACAGATGCCTATCTGTCCCACCCCTACCCCCAGATACCTTCTGACTTACCTTTAGAGGTAACTGGCTTTATCAGTAATCTTGCCACCACCTAGATGTAGGTACATCTTAGCAAGAGTACCCTTGCTCCAATAAGGCTCTTCATTCCAAAGAAGTATTTTTGTTGGTGTTCAGTCACTAGTCATGTCCAAATCTTTTCGACCTCATGGACTGCAGCATGCTAGACTTCCCTGTCCTTCACTATCTCCCAGAGTTTGCTGAAATTCATATCTTTTGAGTCGGTGATGCTATCCAACCATCTCATCCTCTTCCAGCCTTTCTTTCACTTTCAGTCTTTCCCAGCATCAGGGTCTTTCCCAATGGGTCTTTGCATCAAGTGGCCAAAGTATTGGAGCTTCAGCTTTAACATCAGCCCTTCCAGTGAATATTCAGGGTTGATTTCCTTTAGAATTAACTGGTTTCATTTCCTTGCAAACCAGCGTAGTCCACCACAAAAATGTAATTCACTTCCATCTCCATTTCATTCTGTTTCTTACTGAAATCTTTTATGGATATCATTGTCTGTCTCAGTGATTAAGTGTGGAGGCTTCACAATCAAGGGCCCTAACGTTGAATCACACTGTGTATCTTACTTGCCCTAAGATCTTAAGTGCATTTACCCCTATAAACTTATGTATTTTCATATGTAAAGTTTGGAGTGATGGCAATTACAGTACTTGTTGTCTATGTTTAGGTGAGAAATCAATGATATAATTTATATTAAAAAATAACATATTATGTAACACATATTGAGAAATAAATAATGAAAGTGACCTACAGTTTTCTTTATTCATGTTTCCTTTTATTTTATTTTCTAGTTGTTATCTTTTATTTTCTAGTTGTTAATGTTTTGTTTTGTTTTGCAGTGGTTAATCTCTTGGTCTGAAGTGAAGAAGTGAAGAGAAGTCGCTCAGTCATGTCCAACTCTTTGTGACCCCATGGACTGTAGCCCACCAGGCTCCTTGATTCATGGGATTTTCCAGGCATGAACACTGGAGTGGGTTGCCATTTCCTTCTCTAGGGGATCTTCCTGACCCAGGGATTGAACCCAGGTCTCCTGCATTGTAGGCAGACGCTTTACTGTTCAAGCTAACAGGGAAGCCCAATCTCTTGATCTAGATCTAATTTATTTTATAGACGGAAGGTGACCTAGAGAATGTCATACTTTTTTTTTTTTTCTATCAATTCCAGATTCTCACTGACCATGATGTTTACCTGGGCACTTTCTAAAAACAGAAATTATCAGTCTGCCTCTTCACCACTAGCCTCCTGGATTCTGATTTTGTATTTCTTGGATGACAGATGATGAATTTGTCTTTAAAAAGTGTTCCCAGCTGATTTTTATAAATTCATTAGGTGTCCGCTGCTCTTAGCCATCAATGTTCAACCTGTGCTTTAGGAGAACCATAACCTCCTAAATGTGTTTTCAAAGTCTCTTGAGATGGACATTTTGTGTATTATCCTAAGATAAAGATATCATTTTTTTCTTTCAAAATATAAAAAAAAAAATCCTAAATGTATTATCTCTGCACCTAGAATTAGACAAAGAGAACAAATTGTGAACATAAGAAGTCGATGTGCTTTGTAATTTTGTCTTCTAAATGGTGACTTTATTGATGACTATACTAGGGATCAATGTAATAGAATGGGCTTTAGGAAGCATTACTGCAAACAAAAGTAGTGGAAGTGAGGGAATTCCAGATGAGTTATTTCAAATCCTAAAAGATGATGCTGTTAAAGTGTTGAACTCAATATGTCAGCAAATTTGGGAAACTCAGCAGTGGCCACAAGACTGGAAAAGGTCCACTTTCATCCCAATCCCAAAGCAAGGCAATACCAAAGAATGTTCAAACTACTACATAACTGTGCCCATTTCACATGCTAGCAAGGTAATGCTCAAAATCCTTCAAGCTAGGCTTCAACAATAGGTGAACCAAGAACTTTCAGATGTAAAAGCTGGATTGAGAAAAGACAGACAAAACAGAGATCAACTGTCCAACATCCATTGTATCACAGAGACAAGAGAATTCCAGAAAAAACTTCTGCTTCATTGATTACACTAAAGCCTTTGATTGTGTGGATCACAACAAACTGTGGAAAATTCTCGAAGAGATGGGCATACCAGATTACCTTACCAACCTACTGAGAAACCTGTACACAGATCAAAAGCAACAGTTAGAAATGAACATAGAACAATGGATTGGTTCAAAATTTGGAAAGGAGTATGTCAAAGATATATATCGTCACCCTGCTCATTTAGCTTATATGCAGAGTATATCATGCAAAATACTAGACTGAATGAATTACAAGCTGGAAGCAAGATGGCTGGGAGAAATACTAACAACCTCATATTTGCAAATGATACCATTCTAATGTAAGAAAGTGAAGAGGAACTAAAAGGTCTCTTGATGAGGGGGAAAGAGGAGAGTGAAAAAGCTGGCTTAAAATTCAACATTCAAAAAACTAAGATCATGGCATGTAGTCCCATCACTTCACAGAAAATAAAAGAGGAAAAAGTCAAAGTAGTGACAGATTTTTTTTTCTCAGGCTCCAAAATCCCTGTGGATGGTGACTGCAGCCATGAAATTAAAAGATGTCCTCTCCTTGGAAGGAAAGCTGTGAGAAACCTAGACAGCGTATTCAAAAGCAGAGACATCACTTTGTCGACAAAGTCCTTATGATCAATGCTATGTCTTTTCCAGTAATCATGTATGGATGCTAGAGCTGGACTATAAAGAAGGCTGAGTGCTGATGAATTGATGCTTTGGAATTGTGCTGCTGGAGAAGATTCTTGCAAGTCCCTTGGACTGCAAGTAAATCAAAGCGATCAATCCTGAAGGAAATCAACCCTGAATATTCCTTGGAAGGACTGATTTTGAAGTTGAAGCTCCAATACTTTTGCCACCTGATGCAAACAGCCAATTCATTGGAAAAGACCTTGATGCCAAGAAAGACTGAAGGCAAAAAGAGAAGCAAGCAACAGAGGATGAGATGTCTAGATTGCATCACCTACTAAAAGGACATGAATTTGAGCAAACTCCAAGAGATGGGGAGGACAGACGACCTGGCATGCTGCAGTCCATGAGTTCAAAAAGAGTCAGTCATGACTTAGTGACTGAACAAGTGGCACTGTAAACTTCATCTCCTTTAAAAATTAATAGTGACTTTTGAAAATCCATCAGTGCAATTTTTGGCTTTATCACCATGAACAGATAATTTTCTTTTAAATGTTAGGCTTGTTTTCCACATGAACTTTTATGAAGAACATATTTTCCTTTGTCAAAATACACAAATAGCAATAGACACATTGGAAAGGCCATACTTAGTCCTATACTCATTTGTCCTTCTTGACATCATCATCTATGCATTGTCCATTTTATTTTCTCTCATGGTGCATGTGTGCCAAGTCACCTTAGTCATGAATGACTCTGTGGGACCCATGGATCATAGCCCACCAAGCTCCTCTGCCCATAGCATTTTCTAGGCAAAAATACTGAAGTGAGTTGCCATTCCCTTCTCCAGGGGATCTTTCTGACCCAGGGATTAAACCCATGTCTCTCATGTCTCCTGCATTAGTAGGCAAGTTCTTTACCACTAGTGCCATCTGGGAAGCCCCTTTATCTCATGGTAATGGACCTCAAAACTTTTCTATTCCTTACATGATTTTTACCATCATTTCTATAATTCTTTAAAAGTTGTGTATCTGGTGAGTGTTTTTTTTAAAAGAAATAATTCTTCTGAGTCATTTAATGTGTAACCACATTTATCAATGATAAATACATTTTATAAAGTAATTGATTTTAATTTTGTAAAGCAGAACCATAATTTCATCATATCGTTGTAGTCACTAAGTCATGTCCGACTATGTGACTCCATGGATCACAGCATGCCAAGCCTCCCTGTCCCTCACTGTCTCCCAAACTTTGCCCAGTTTCATATCTGTTGAGTTGCTGCTGCTGTCCAACCATCTCATCCTCTGCTGCTGCTTCTCCTCTTGCCTTCAATCTTTCCCAGCTTCAGAGTCTTTTCCAATGAGTCAGTTCACATCAGGTGGCCCAAGTATTGGACTTTCAGCTTTAAAATCATCCTTCCAATGATTATGCACTAATGATTTCCTTTAGGATAGACTGTTTTGACATTCTTGCTGTGAGTATACTTTAGCACTACAATTTGAAAGCATCAGTTCTTTGGCACTCAGCCTTCTCAGTGGTTCAACTCTTATATCCATCTGTACATGAGCACCAGAAAGACCATAGCTGTGCTGTGCATTTTTGTCGGCAAGGTGATATCTTTGCTTTTAAATATGTATGTGTTTGTCATAGCTTTCCTTTCAAGAAGGAAGTTTCTTCTTATTTCATGGTTGCAGTCACCATCTGCAGTGGTTTGGGGAGCCCAAGAAGGGAGAATCTGTCACTGCTTCCACTTTTTTTCCCCCTCTATTTGCCATGAAATGAAGGGACTGGATGTCGTGATCTTAGTGTTTTGAATGTTCAGTTTTAAGCTAACTTTTCACTCTCTTCTTTATCTTCATCAAGAAACTCTTTAGTTCCTCTTTGCTTTCTGACATTAGAGTGGTATCATTTGCATAGCTGAAGTTGTTGATAATTCTCCTGTCAATCTTGATTCCAGCTTATAACTCATCCAGCCCAGCATTTACATGAATAATATAAGATGCATTTGGATGGGTTCATATAAATTATAATGAAAGATAAATTTTATGTCAGATTATAAATTTAGTTCTACTATAATCTGAAAAGAAAATACAGAGGAACCAGAGATCAAGCTGCTAACATTTGTTGCATCATAGAGAAAGCAAAAGAATTCCAGCTATTTCTGCTTTATTGACTACACACTACAATTTGACTGTGTGGATCACAAGAAACTGGAAAATTCTTGACGCGATGGGAATACCAGAACGTCTTACCTGTCTCCTGAGAAACCTGTATGTGTGTCAAGAAGCAACAGTTAGAAGCTTACATGGAACAATGGACTGGCCAGTCCACTGTTGCTTCTTGACACACAGGTTTCTCAGGAGACAGGTAAGACGTTCTGGTATTCCCATCACTTTGAGAATTTTCCACAGTTTCTTGTGATCCACACAGTCAAAGGCTTTAGTGTAGTCAATAAAGTAGAAATAGATATTTTTCTAGACCCCCCTTGTTCTCTCTGAAAGTGAAGGCATTCAGTCGTGTCTGACTCTTTGTGACTCCATGGACTGTAGCCTATCAGGCTCCTCCATCCATGGGATTATCCAGGCAAGAGTGCTAGAGTGGATTGCCGTGATGCAACAAATGTTGGCAACTTGATCTCTGGTTTCTCTGTCTTTTATTTTCAACATATTAAGACTAAATTTGTAAGCTGACATAAAATTTTTCTTTCATTACAATTTATGTGAACTCATGAAAATGCATCTTATGTTATTCATGTATATGTCCTTAAACATTATATATGTTATAAGAAAGTGTGAAATATTTTATGTACAGATGTATTATTTAAAGTATACTATGCTAACATCTTAGATATATAACTGATAACATTAAATTTTTTACATTTGTGTTTATAATTTAGGAGTTTTCCTAGTGAATTTCCACAGCAAAGTACAAATAGTTCTTTGGGGGTTCCAAGTCCAGATCCAAAAATCAAGTTTGAGTTAATACTTTAATTAATTAATATTTTTATAGATATTTAGAGTTCCTGTGTTTACATTAGTTTAAAAATTTGACTTTTTTCTTCATATGTTTGTTACAAAAGAATACAGAAGGGTTATTTCATAAGTATAAAAATTGTGATGTTTCCTAATACACAGTCAGGTTGCATGTTTATTTTGAGAGATAGAGAAAGAATGAGAGAGTAGAGGATTAATACCTATTCTCAAACATATTTGGTCACAAAATATTGGAACTTAAAGCTCACAGTATCTCTGGTCCACTTGACTTTAGTTCATACACTGCAGACTCATTGAAGTTTGTCTTTCTTGGACTGCATCGTTCATAGACATTGACAATAAAAATCTACTGCATCTATTAAGTATCTTCTATTTATAAGATGTGTTAGGATCTCTTTTATCAATGTAAATGGGAGAAACACACAAAAATAGAGACAGAGAGGATGATACAAGAATAAAGAAGGAAAAGGACACGAAGACATATGTGAGACAGTAAGAAAGAATGAAGGGGGGGAGGAGAGAGATACATAGAGGGAGGAATGTTAGTGAGTGATAAAGATGTGAAAGAGAGAGAGAGAGAAGAAAGTTCAGAAAATCAGAGAAAGAAACAGAAACAGTGTCTGTTTTACACATGAACTATGAGGAAAAAAATCTAATATGATTTAACTGGTAGTCTATCCATGATTATATAAATATTTCTGAAAAAAGGAAAAGCAGGGCACAGGTGTCATGGTGATGATCATATAAATGCTATTATTTCATATGCATCTATTGCTGGGAGCAATCTCTTCTTCATTTTATTTGAAAATTTGGCTTATAATATGCAGTGATCCATCATTTGTAAGAGAAATGTGCAGAAAGATAAATTGTACAGTAGTCTGACAAATCTTATTAGAGCAACATACAGAAGAGGAAAAATTAACAGCTAATCCATTATAAATGTCAGATCTACAGTGCCACTTTCTTCATAACTATTGTATTTCCATTTCTTTCTCATTAATTCTTAGTCCTTATGAAATAGTTTTCATTGGTTGGTCACTCATGTAAATCCATGAACTTCTAATCAAATATGTCACTGTTACCTTTAATTTAAAAGCATTATTGCAAAAAGTCAGTGAAAATTTTCTTTCTGAAAAACAGACCAATGCACACCTAAAATTAATCACATTGGCCTTTTCAGTTAAAATATAGAGGGAAAACCTTATTTCATCTTTTTTGTTCAATTTTAAATTATTATAATTATATGTAGAAGTAGAAAAGCAAAAGAAATTACTATTTAATATTTTCAGAAAGGCCATAAACAAATAACTTAACAATGTATTTGCTAGATTCTTTAGGGAAAAGACTGATTGTTAGATAAGTATCTGAGGCTGTCTATTTATGGAGGATGCTTGTTAACTATCATTTTTTCTTCCTGGCATTTTTTCCTTTCACCTTCTTTTAGATCTGTTGGTAAATCTCTTGTTTCTTTATATGTGAGTCTATAACAGAAGCAGCAACAGAATTTGACATATAGAGGGAGAACCTTATTTCATCTTTTTTGTTCAATTTTAAATTATTATAATTATATGTAGAAGTAGAAAAGCAAAAGAAATTACTATTTAATATTTTCAGAAAGGCCATAAACAAATAACTTAACAATGTATTTGCTAGATTCTTTAGGGAAAAGACTGATTGTTAGATAAGTATCTGAGGCTGTCTATTTATGGAGGATGCTTGTTAACTATCATTTTTTCTTCCTGGCATTTTTTCCTTTCACCTTCTTTTAGATCTGTTGGTAAATCTCTTGTTTCTTTATATGTGAGTCTATAACAGAAGCAGCAACAGAATTAATGAGGACTTTTTCCAAGTAGAGTAAAGAAGTTTCAAATACTTTGCTCCTCCCCTGATGACATGCAGAATTTAATTTTTATTCTATTCAAGTCTACCCTTAATAACTTGCGTGGCCAATAGAAAATGGCAGAGGTGACGCTTGACCAACTTCAGGTCTAGGTTTTAAGATGACTAACAGCTTATTTAATTCCCTCCAGGAGCTGTCAATGAAATATGGGAAATTTAACTATTTAGAGGCCACCATTCTCTAAGGAAATCCAAAATACAGAGATTGTCCACATGTAAGTACCACACCTGAGAGTACTCCACCTGAGCCAAGCTTTCTACCCATCCTCATAAAGAAAGCAGAGGTCATCATGGTTTATCTAGATTAGCTGATCAGTCTTCTACCAAATAACCTCTGTTAAAACCGGTTGAACTAGGAGGTTTTCCCAGGAAATCCTTGCCAAAATGTATGAGCTACAAAATTGAAAAATACAATAAATGTCATCTTTTGAGCTACAGTGTTTGTGGTAGCTGTTACAGTAGGCTTCATATATGAATGTTAAAAGTGAGGATTTTTTTTGCCAGAATGATTGAAAGCAGATTTTGTAAACATACAGAAACCTTAATGACCTAAGGGCATACTCACCCTTGGAGTTAAGTGTGATATGATTTAATAAGTTGATTCAGGTTTTAGGATTTATAATATAAACCAGTTTGATTTTATCCCTACTATTTGCAACTTTATAATGTTTGAAAACCATCCTAGTAATCTCACATTTGTTTATAATTGTCTAAAAGCTTTTGAAATTGTAAATAATTTACCAAGACCAAAATAACACATTTAGGTACATTTTGCTGTAGAAAACAAGTTGGAAACTTTTTTGAATAGGTACACCCTTTAACAAGATATGAAGACTGATTAACTCTTATTTTGTGACCTTCACATTGTTACCGTCTTGGGACTCTTCTGGCCCTTGTTGCTCTACTCTCATCTCCAGTGGCATTCTTTCTTCACTTTTTCTAATACAATGTCACACTTTATTATTTCCCCCCTCTAGATATGAAACTGCTGTGATTATTTTCCTCCTCAGAATTTCTCTATTTCTCTCCTACAGATGGCTATGTGGCTCTTAACTCTACATTTCCAACACCCAACTAGTGGTTCTATCTCCATATACCAACTTTCAATCACCTCTTTACTACTATTTTAGTAATTCCAGTAACGTGCAACACAATTGCCCAAAAGTAAAGGCCTTTCATCTTAATTTATTTTTCTGATCTCTCTCTCTCCCTCCCTGTCTTTTTCTCTCTTTCATCTTCTGCTAGTCTTTATTCAACAGAAAGATCAGATTATTCTTACGGGACAAATGTTACTTTTGCAATTTCTACCTATGTATTAAGATCTCCTTTTAACTCACAAAATGCGATCCCACCCTACAATCAACTTCTATGTTTGACACATCATGCTAACAGGAGGTTGTCTTCACATCTAGCTTAACCACCATATGCTATAAGTGATGTCCCCACTCTTTTTGAGCACATTCTCAGGAGTGGTGTAGCACAAAAACTATTTGCAAATTTGATTAGAATGGCCAATTCTAATTATTCCACAAAGTAGGGTAACAACTGCAGTGTTACTTCTACAATAAACATGCACCTTTAATTTCCTTTATGCAACCAAATACCATTCAGAGTTTTAGTGTAAATGGTGCCATGTGTATAAAACTGCTAACATCAGTAACAACATATCACAACACATCCCAAACTAAGAATCTGAGACCTATTGAGAAGTACCAGCTTGATAATCTTACAGTATGCAATAATATTGTATGAAGATGAATTCAACATATTTATTATCAAAAAAGCACATTGGTTTGAAAATCAGCTGGTTTACAAACAAGTACAGCAAAGTGTATGATTGCAATAATATACCCATGCAAAAGCTATCTCATCCTGAGGTATGCAGGGGAAGGGAAGGACTGGAACACAGTCAAGTCCTGGGATAACTGTTACCTGAACTGAATCTCATGAGGCAGAAGAAACTAAGTCAGAAGGAGTGGTTGGCAGGGTTATAGGACGTCAAGGAGGTACGTCTCAAATAAAACAAGAGCATCATGTCCCTAAAGGTACAGAAATGGGAGAGATTATCGCAACATTGAGAAATTCCTTTTAACTATTTAAAATGAATAAAAAGTATGAGATAATATGGTTTTGAAAAGTCATGTTTAACTCAAAAAGAGGACTTTTCAAATCTTATTAAGTAGCTTTGATTTTTAAAAATAGGATGAGGGAAACTGTTTATTTTAACTTTATAGTCAACACTATACTTTACAAAATAACTTTGCTGAAAAAAAAGTAAAATGTGATGGGCAGATATCATGTATGAAGGCCAAATATGTTGAAAAAAGACCAAATACATATTGAGATTCTAAACTTTTCTGGGGGTAGTCTATCTGGTGAGAGAAGTTAAAAAGATGTTCAAATGTAGACTTTATAGAATGTAGTGACCTCGTGAAAAATGGATAGTTGAGGGTAGAGTCAAATGGCATGAAGGCAGACTCTTAATCCTTAGTTAAGTTGGCTGCATGGTGGAGTTACATTACAAAATAGGGAATATGAGAATATGATCAGTCATGAGAAGGAAAACATTCATTTGGCATGAAGGCAGACTCTTAATCCTTAGTTAAGTTGGCTGCATGGTGGGGTTACATTACAAAATTGGGAATATGAGAATATGATCAGTCATGAGAAGGAAAACATTCATTTGTAAGTGCACTATTACCCCAGTGTTGGGGTCCAAGGATAGAAAATATTCTTGAGAGTAACTAAGAAAAAGAAAAAGAAAGTAACTTCTATTCCCAGACAGTGAAAGATGGGTAAGTGCCAAACAACCCTACAGTTTCTCATTTATGTGTCAGTCTTATCATCCATAAAGTTATTGATAAGTAAATTTAGGTGAAAAGGAATTCATGATTTAGACCAGATCATACAAGTCAAAATTTCAAAAGACAGGAACCAACTCAGTTCATTTCTGGCAACCAAATATTTTTTTTCAACTATACCTGAATTTAAACCTTTTTAGAGGTAAAAATTAAAGCATGGTTGACTGGGGCTGGAACACATGTAACATAAGCAAATTGATATGACTTAACAAAAGTGGAATTTTAGTTATTATTTTTCCGTGCAGAAGGAATGCCAGTATAAAATCAACCTGGAATCTCCCAAGGGTCCTTATTCTCATCTCTCTACTAGTTTTCCTTTCTTTTCCCAGCTTCTATTAAATTACTATATCAAAATAGTCACACAGATAATTTTTCAAGAGCAAAAGAGACATCTGAGATTGTTTGCCTTTTAGTTTGAAATATAGTTAGATCCTTTAATAAAAATGTGTTCTCTTATAAATAGAGAATAATTATAAAAAATTAAAGATACCTATTTGATATTATCCATTCTTTCTAGGTTCTGTATTTAAAGGATAACTAAAA
>SJYC01124086.1:0-20690 GCA_006408675.1 Madoqua kirkii | reverse complement strand
GTCAATAAAGCAGAAATAGATGTTTTTCTGGAACTCTCTTGCTTTTTCCATGATCCAGCAGATGTTGGCAATTTGATCTCTAGTTCCTCTGCCTTTTTTATAACCAGCTTGAACGTCTGGAATTTCATAGTTCATGTGTTGCTGAATTAGGGTTAAGTACACTTATTGTCTTATACATTTTTGGTTTTGTACATGATAATTTATATTTTATAAACATTTTAACAAACAATGAAAATAATCATGCTAGTAATGTTTTTGTATTACTTGTTTTCAGGTACTAATTTATATTATTTATGTGTATATACTTATTTAATCTTCAAAATATCTTCAAAATTAAGTATATTGTAGCCTCACTTCAGAGAAGACAATGGCACCCTACTACAGTACTTTTGCCTGGAAAATTCTATGGACAGAGGAGCCTGGTAGGTTGCAGTCCATGGAGTCGCTAGAGTCGGACACAACAGAGCGATTTCAGTTTCACTTTTCAATTTCATGAATTGAAGGAGAAAATGGCAGCTCACTCCAATGTTCTTGCCTGGAGAATCCCAGGGACAGGGAAGCCTGGTGGGCTGCCCTCTATGGGGTCGCACAGAGTCAGACGCGACTGAAGGACTTAGCAGCAGCAGCAGCATTACTTTACACCGAAAGATATATTGAGGGAGGTAAGTTGAATAAATTGCTCAAAATCACACAGCTAGTAACAGGCAGGGTTCGGATCTGACAAATCATTCTAATATATCATTACCTATACATTTCTTATTGATGCTTTTGAACTGTGGTGTTGTAGAAGACTCTTGAGAGTCCCTTGGACTGTAAGGAGACCCAACCAGTCCCTTCTGAAGGAGATCAGCCCTGGGATTTCTTGGAAAGGAATGATGCTAAAGCTGAAACTCCAGTACTTTGGCCGCCTCATGCAAAGATTTGACTCACTGGAAAAGACTCTGATGCTGGGAGGGATTGGGAGCAGGAGGAAAAGGGGACAACAGAGGAGATGGTATCACCAACTGATGGACTGAGTTTGAGTGAACTCCAGGAATTGGTGATGGACAGGGAGGCCTGGCGTGCTGCGATTCATGGGGTCACAAAGAGTCAGACATGACTGAGTGACTGAACTGAACTGCACTGATACATTTCTTCATATATTTTGCTATGAAAAGTATAATATGTTTTACCACAATCTATTTATTTATGCATATATTTGTCTAGTTGTCTAATTTATCTCAATATCTCTACCAACATTCACTCATTTCTTTTTTTAAACCATGAAGGCTCAAAAACTGTCAATAATATTCTTGTTAGTATGTGAACATATGTGTATTTATCCAAAATCCTCTCTAGCATTTTCACATTTGAATGTAGTGTTAAATACAGGCAAGTATTTATAGGTAAATACACAAACATTAGTACCTTTTTGGCATTGATGACTTTAGATATTATATAGTCAATCTCCACAGGCTACAGTTTATGACACTGACATTGGCATAGATCTCAGCTACTTCTAAAGTCTTAGAATGAGTAAAATATTGGTGTTGAGATTGTGTTAAAGGTAAAGTGTTTGTTGTATGAGTAAGTGCTTAGCAATTCCCACTGCTCTATGCAGTTTATTTCCCATTGCCTCTGTCATAAACATTTAGTGTTCCTCTGCATTAAAAATAAAACTTTTGTTTAATTCTACAGATCTTTCAGTGAGGCCTTTCTTTGATAAAATTCAAATTGAGGAAAGTCCATTTGAACTCTACGCATTCAGGAAAAGTGTTTATGTAAATCATGCTCTATGGGATAGGAATATTATTATTTGGAGATGTATGAATTACTATGTAACATACATTAAATGAATGATAATACCTGAAAGAAGTGAAGTAAAAATTACCTCCATCTTTTTGCCCTGCTGCTGAGTGAAAAAGAAAAATTAACTTTTAAGAACTTCTTTACTAATGTAATTATAAAGTTAATATCATAACTTTATATTATAAAGTTAATATCACAAAATTTAAAACAATTTAATTTCAAGCAAATTTTAAATACTCATAAAGAAAATTACTTTAATGATTGCAATACCAGCACCCTGGTGTGCTGCACAATATTCAAGGAAAACCAATGGGAAATTTTTAATTTGTGGGGGGAAAATTACATCTTTGGACACCCACAAACTACTACTTCTAACTGATTGTACTGAACTAGTTAGTGATGAAAATTAGTAAGCATTTATTTTGGCTTAGAGATGTTTTGAAAAAATTACTAAAACAATAATAGGGTACCATGGACCCAGAAAATATGAGTCCCTCTGTTTCAGACATGTCCTATTTTTATTTTGTTGGAATTTACCTATAATGGTAACTATAGGGCTAATTTGCTTTTAGATTACTAATCCAGAATCTGGCATGTATATACTGTGAATTTATTTAAAAGTAACAAGAATTTTAACTTGCTTTCCCAATCATCATGTTCTATTTCCCAAGCAGGCCTGTGTTATTAGGAAAAAAGTAAAAAGAAATTAATTGGTTCTCTATATTCTACCTGTTTGTTTTCTGTCAAAAAAGGCTAAGATATCAGAAATCTATTTCAACATTTTACCTGTGCAAGGTATTCATTAAAATCCCTCCCCCGATAGCTCCCACTATTGTCTTAGGGTAATTTTCCCCTTTAACATTTTTTTCCTTTTTTATCTTGCATTTTTCCTATCATACATTTATCCAGATGTTGATTTAAGAGCTATTCTTCCAGAGAGAAAATACTTCTTTACAAGATAGATTTTCATATTCAGCACTAGAGAAATAAACTAACCAAGTCTGTGACAGAGCATAGAAGCTAGAGTAATATACCTTGTCAGTGAAATTTAAAAATCATCATATTATCGGATCCATCCCTAATTACAAAGATTTCTTTGGAGAACCTAATGTTTCCTTGAGAACTATCATCTCCTCTTGTACTCTCAATAAATCTCAGATGTATCTTTAGCTGCATATAATTATGTGACTTCTTCAAGTGTTTGAAACAGAATCCAGATGAATGAAGACTCTTAAAGCCTCCTGACAGAAGAGCAAAGTGCTAAGAGGGTCCCTTATTATAACTACCATGACAACACCTATCTTTTAAGCTGAAATTCAGCTTTTTTAGAGTAGCTACTTTTCAGTTCCATGGGGTAAAACTCAATTTGTATCCCTGACTGCTGTGCTGTCAAGGACAATTTCAATGCCCTGTTGAGTGCTAAGTCTTCTTGTTAGTTTGTTTGCTTGTTTGCAGAATAATCTTTAGACAGACATAATGACACATGCCATAACATTTCCCAAACTGAACTTTTTCTTCCCTCTGGAAATGATGAAATTGGAAGAAAAAAAAAAACACAATTAGTGTAAAACAAATAAATACAGAACAAAGCCAGGTCTTCTTTGCAATCAAGGATACACAGCGATCATTACTGCAGAGTATGAACCATGTATCCAAAAGGAGATTTATAAGCCCCTTCATGAACTGGTGGAAGGAAGTTATGCTACTTAATGAGAATAAATATAACTAAAGAGAGAGGACTGAGAATGATTCTTCTGGGAAGGATGGATGATTTAGAGCACCTAACTAAATTTAAAAAAATCATTATCTTGTTGATTTTTATTGATAATTAATAAACATTGATATCAGTTGATATTTAATCATCTAAACTGATTCTACTTAAAATAATCACTTATAAAAATTAATTAATAGACAGGAAGAACAACAGTTTAAGGCAATACCCTGTTGTGTGAAATCTATCTTTTAAAAAGGTTAAAGTAAATAAATTCACACATATATAAATAAATGATAAAATGTTAATATCAATATAGTGAGTTGCAATATACTTATATGTAGTGGTTATATTTGGTTTAAGGGATGGTAAAGGAAATAAGAACTGAAGAGCCTCTTGAAGAAAGTGAGAGAGGAGAGTGAAAAAGCTGGTTTAAAACTCAGTGTTCACAAAACTAAGATCATGGAATCTAGTCCCATCATTTCATGGCAAATAGACAGAGAAACAATGGAAACAGTGACAGACTATTTTGAGGGGCTCCAAAATCACTGCTGATGGTGACTACAGCCATGAAATTAAAAGAGGCTTGCTCCTTGGAAGGAAAGTTGTGACTAATCTAGACAGCATATTAAAAAGCAGTGACATTCCTTTGCCAACAAAGGTCCATCTAGTCAAAACTATGGTTTTTCCAGTAGTGAGATTGGACTATGAAGAGGGCTGAGTGCCAACGAATTGATGCTTCTGAACTGTGGTGTTGGAGAAGACTCTTGAGAGTCCCTTGGACTGCAAGGAGATCCAACCCATCCATCCTAAAGGAAATCAGTCCTGAATATTCCTTGGAAGGACTGATGCTAAAGCTGAAACTCCAATACTTTGGCCACCTGTTAGGAAGAACTGACTCATTTGAAAAGACCGTTGGGAAAGATTGAAGGCAGGAGGAGAAGGGGACAATAGAGGATGAGATGGTTGGATGGCATCACAGACTCAATGGATATGAGTTTGAGTAAGCTCTGGGAATTGGTGATGGACAGGGAGGCCTGGCATGCTCCAGTCCATGGAGTCTCAAAGAGTCAGACATGTGTGAGTGACTGAACTGAACTGAATTGAACTGAAAGGAAATAAAACTTTTATTTTGTATTATTCTTTACTGTCCTGTGAATTTTAGATGATGATTGATGATTTTAATGTCATTAATTTTCACAGCAGTTTGATTTTGATTCAACTTTAAGTTTTTTATAATATATAAAAATGGATAATTATAGGCTATAAAATATAACATTACATACAAAAGTTTCATAGTGGAATTTACTTAAAACTTTCTTTGAATATCTAAGAGATACTGCAAATTATACAAGCCTATATATTTATATGGAGTAGGAAACGGCAACCCGCTCTAGTACCCTTGCCTGGAAAATCCCATGGACAGAGGAGCCTGGTGGGTCACAAAGGTCACTTCACAGTGCAGTGGTAAAGAATCTGCCTGTCAATCCAGGAGACTCAGGAGACACAGTTTTGATCTCTGCATCAGGAAGATCCCTGGAGGAGGAAACGACGGCTCACACCAGTATTACTGCCTGGAAAATTCCGTGGACAAAGGACCCTGGAGGGCTATAGTCCATGGGATTGCAAAGAGTTGGACATGTACTTATATAAAGAAAATTTATGATTTTTGTGAAATGTTTGCCTCTATGAATATAATATTTTCCTCTATTAAATGCTTTCAAGATGAATTCAATCTAAAAACATATCTATATCTGCTTTCCTCATTTATTATTTTATTTATTGGCTATTTTAATGCTTCAAATCTAATTTTATTTACTGTTTGTTGTTCTGTTTCTCACGGACAGTTATACAGTTTTAGAATCCATCTCTTATAACCGTAGAAGTTGTAGAAGTTAGCCCATTTAAAGTCAACTATTACAACCGATTTTTACTTCACTGTTATCATTTTTTGTGTCTGTTTCTTTAAAGCTATATGTATTTTTCTCTATCATAGCTGCTTTTTGTTCTTGTATGCTATTCATTCTAGCTTTAGTTCAATAAAATTCTTAAAAGTCTAACAGTGCCAAGGAATAAACAAGTTTTAAGTATTTTTAATCTTTATTTGAAGCAAGAAAGGTTGTTCATCAATAATCTTTGCTTTCCCCATCATATTTTTATAAATATAACCCAGTTTTATGGAATTAATGTTAAGAAAATTTAATATTACTAAATTTCCCAAAATCATAGTTTGCTTTCCATATTTTATTTTTAAATCATGATTATATGAAGTATTATACTTTACTCCTTTATTACTATGAAATTCCTTATTGAGTTCTGGGTATTTATTTTTTTCTTTTGGCCATACCACCCGGCATGTGGTATCTTAGTTCTCTCACCAGAGATCAAACCTGCATCTCCTGCATTGGAAGGCACAGCCTTAACCACTGGTCCACTGGGAAATTCTTTTGATTAATTTTTTAAAGACTAATGTTTGTTCCATTGGTAAAATCTGTTTCATTTGTAAACCTTCCCACAGAAAAAGACCAAAGAAGTGCTATACTTTCAATTCTTTTCCACCCCAAAAGCATAATAGGAATGCAAATTATTTTAGTAGTAATGATGGAATGATTGTAGGCTACTGTCTTCTGTTTTTTTTTAAAATCACCCTTTTCTTTTGGCTTTCTACTATTATTTAATAGAAACTTCTTATATTTGCATATTTTTCTTAAGAAACCAGGCCGATATTATTATGCTTTTCTAGTTTCTTTTACAAGGGCATTGCAAAGTTTGTATTCTTTTGACTTTATCCATTACCAGCCTTTGGCGTGTATATAAAATGGCTGACAGCCTTTAAAATTGCAAGGCCAGCTACTTCCTCCTTAGAACAAAATCTCAATATCTTTTGGATGGGACTAAACTTATTTGGAGTTTTCCAGATGGTTCAGTGGTAAAGAATCTGCCTACCAATCCAGGAGATATGGGTTCAATCCCTGGGTATGGAAGATCCCCTCGAAAAGGAAATGGCAACCCACTCCAGTATTCTTGCTTGGAGGACTCCATGGGCAGAGGAGCCTAGAGGCTAAGGTCCACAGAGTTGCAGAGTCAGATACAACTTAGCAACTAAACAACACATCTTATTTTAAATCTGACACTTAACAGATTTCTATATAACACAAGTGCTCTGGTGGAATTTCTATATTTTCCTGCTCTGTCAGATTGTCTTATTTAACAAGGGAGTTAGAATTTTTCTTTCAATATAATATACATTAATGTTAAAAACCACATATACAGCACAAACATTCATTTTTCAACTATGTTTCTTCTGTACTGTTCCCCTGCTTGAATGTTAGGCATGCAAATAAAGTAGCAATATTTCCTTTTATTTATTTATTTATTTTAACCTACAACCCAGACTTTACTCACACAGGATCATATAGGGATCATGGTAGCATTTTTTTCTTAATTTTGTCAATAAAATGAGTTTTTCTAAGAAATAAGTTTCTAGAAAGTAAGTTTTCTAAAAAATAATCTATAGCTTTGCTTACATCTTCAGAAAGACACCAGGATGAAGTAAACAACACAAAATTTAGAACCAGGAAGTCTTTGATTTGATTCTGGAGTCTTAGAGACTTGACTTTATTCTGAATATATTTGCCATATGAATTTGGGTCAATATCTAGCCTTGTTGATCTTCAATTTATTCATTGTTTCTGTCATTGAACTGTGAAGTTCTATGCTAGTAAATCATGTAAGTAATTAGCAGAGTACTTGACAATAAATTAATCTTAGCTATTATTAGCTGACACTCTATGCAATCTTGTACATTTTTACATATATTTTAATGGCACATTCACAGAACGTGATATATACATTTAGTGGTTTACTGTTTTAAGAGAGAAGTTAAGAGGCATGCATTTGTCATGCTTTAATTTATTTGAGTAAATGACTTGAGCTTTTTCCTTAAAGTAGGGAGGAAATAAACATACTTTTAACAATCTTAGATGAGCACTGACTCATAAACAAAAATGAAATTATGATTAAGCTTTAATACTGAATTAATAGGAGGAAATAAATATGGGGAATATATAAAATATAAATATATATCATACTTCACACTTCAATATTTTGAATCATGAATGTATATGTGTGTGTGAGCTTGTGTATGTTGTTATAATTATGTAGGTGAGAAACACATCTAGTCTGTTGAGTTGAGGAAAGCTGAGAAAGAGTTGTAAAAGTGTTTAGATTCTTGAAAATGAAGAATATTGAGGCATTAATTAAAATATGCATTATTTATCAAGAGAAAAACAACAGTAAATACTCCAACTCAAATATAGCTCAACATGCTTCAAGGTTTCATAGGTACATTTAATGTGAAGATAAAGATGTGAAATCATGTTCTGTACACATTATATTTGTAGAGACTTTGTTTTTGCAATTTAGCAAATCAGTTGTGATTACTATAGGCTTCTGTTATATTTGCTGGAGTTGACATAAACTGGATTGGAATGGAATTAGTTTCTTTCAAGGCTTATGATTGAAATCCCTGTAGCTATCATCAGATATTATACTGTGCTATTTCAGATTGTTAATGAAAAAGCCACGTGGGTTCCATCAGTGACAAATGTAAATTATGGTAGCAATTCAATTAAATTATTTTTTACTGAATATTAACTCTTTCTTAGAATGATTTTAATGTGCATATACATATATACCCTTGTAAATAGTAATAAAGTCTACCTTACATTTTAAGTGTTAGTCACCTCCGACTCTTTGAGACCCCATGGACTGTAGCCTTCCAGGTTCCTCTGTCCATGGGGTTCTCCAGACAAGAATACTGGAGTGGGATACCATTTTGTTCTCCAGGGGATCTTCCCAACCTAGAGATCTAAACTGGGTCTACTGCATCATAGGCAGATTCTTTGCTATCGAACCACCAGGAAGCTTATATCTAAGTATTAAGAATATATTTTAGGGTTTCCCTGGTGGCTCAGTGGTAAAGAATCTGCCTGCCAATGCAGGAGATGCAGATTCGACTCCTGATCCAGAAAGATCACACCTGCTGTGGAGAAACTGAGTTCCTGCACCACGATCCCTGAACCTGCACTCTAGAGGATGGGAACTGCCACTACTGAGGCCAAGACCACAGCTCCTGAAGCCTGTGCACCCTGGGGCCTGTGCTTTGCAAAAGAGTAGCCACCACGGTGAGTAGCCCACGCCCTGCAACTAGAGAGTAGCCCCTACTCTCTGCAACTAGAGAAATACCCAAGCAGTAATGAAGATCGAGCACGGCCAAAAGTAAATAAATAAGTAACGTACCGCAAACCCAGTGAAGAAGCAGTCACATGTTCCACCTCCTGTTCTAGTCCCACAACCTATAAAGGTGAACCAGCTGGAGCTGGCTGGGGGAGGACACAAGTTTGTTTCAGAGGACTGAGAGATAACAAGGGTCTCCAAACACAAGGAAGGAAGAAATATCACTTTGTGAAAAATCAATTCTACACTTTTTCCAGGCCTGGAGAAAGAACAGGGTACATATAATGGAAGTCAACTCTCAGAGGATATCAAAAAGGAAATTTACAAGTCATTACTTGTAAAACCTACCTGTTCAAATTAGCATACAATCATTTCAGCTTTTCTAAGTATAGTCTTATTTTAACTTTCAAATAAAGGGAAAAGATCAAATAAGTTTTTGGATGTTTGAATCTATCTATACCATGTGAAAATTAGTGCTGAATACTCACTGGCTTTGTCATACACAACAAATGAAATTTTGAAATATTTCCCACATTTGCTTTAAAAAGTACTAATCAAGAGTTGGTTGTTAATTGAGTATTTTCATGTCTCATTATGAAATTAATAACACAAATTGTTCTAAAAATGATTATAAAAACCACTCTACTGATGTAAATTGTATAGAGAAGAATAGCTTCAGGTTAGAAGAATAACGATTTGTGAGTAATACTGTGAGGAAAACAAAGCAATAGTAACATCCTAGAAAGAAAATTCAGAGGCACCCTGTGGCAAAGAAGGTGCCAAACTAGTGTGGATCTTAAAGGTGTTTCTCCACGGGGATTATTGATGACAATAACTGTTACATATTGATTTCTGACATGTCTAGCCCTTAGTCCTAGAGTCCAGAAAAGAAATGGTTTACACTATAACTGTCATGATGACAAATATAAATTGAAAAACAGATTCTTAACAGCTTCTGGGCAGAAATTCCTTTTTACATGGTGATCACGAGTGTGCATTTCTCTATAACTTCAACTGTCACACAGGGCCAAAGGAAGGAAATAAACATAGAGTCTCCATAGAGTGCAAGGTGTGGACAGACATCAGTGAGGCTACTTCACATCCAGCAATTTTGTTAGTACCCTACCTGAGAAAGAAAGTTTGTTTCCAAGATGCTAATTCCACAACCCAGCTTTGGGCAGGAAATCAAACACAACTGGCCAAAATAACTGTGCCTCAGAGAAAATCTCTGGAGAAGGCATGCATCACTAATCATGCCTCAACATCCTGGTAATCAGTCAAAAATTTTGTCCCAAATATACATTTCATAGGAGATCCCTTTATAAGAAACATAAAAATGAAGTTACTAAGCTCCGATATTGACCTTAATACCAATAGTGTCAATATTAAATATATTGGAAAGAAATCAAACATTTAAACCAATAAAGAAATTGTGATTCCTTCACCATCCCACTGAGGCTTAGTAATGATTCAGAGCACATAATGACTTCAACCAAAGTTTGAGTGAGTTTGTTTTTTAGTTGCTTTTTTTCCTTAAGTTTTTATTACTATTATGGCAAAAAAAGTAAACTGTTAAGTTCTTTTGTTGTTTATAAAAAAGTCAAACTTAAAGCATAAGTTAGAAGAGGCTAAATATATAAAAAGACCTCCAAATGGTCTGATGTGACAATTTTAAAGTGTGATTTGAGGCAAATACCTTGAATCATTGTGAAAGTTTTTAATCTAAAGACTTTGTTCAGAAAAAAGACTAAGAGAAATTATGTCAGGGATAATTTCTGTAATCATATTCCAGTGCTCTCAGTTAAGTTGCAGTCTGAACAATGCTCTCTCAGAGTGCTGATTGACCATAGCCATTACAGTATAAGGAGGGGAAATATAACCAAAAATATTTTTAATTTGAAAATATTTTTTGGAGGTCTAAAAGCTTTAGTAAGAATTTTAGTATGAAATACCTGTAAATGTAAATGTAAAAATGTAATACCTGTCAATGTAACAATGTGCGTAAATGTAAAAATCTAGTGAAAATGCATTGATTCTAGAAGAAGCATGTATCAGGCACAGTTGAGTTATCTTTTTTTCAAAGGTTTGCTCTCTGACTATGTTAATAATCAATATTATCCATGATGCTTACATTCTCATGTCTTTACTTATTCTTAAAATGGATTTAAATACACTTGTAAAAGTCATAAAGAGTTGGCTTCTTCTTTTATAAATGAGTAAAGTGGCTGTTTTCAAAATTTTATTCTTTTACTAAGGACCACCAATGTGGTTCGTAGGGTAACGGTAAGATCTGAAAGAGGCCAAAAAAAAATTGCAAAATCAAAGAAAACTTCAAAACACATGACATGTTCAAGAAATACAGATAGTACAATAGACTGGAATTTTGTAGTGCAGCAGAAAGTTTGAAAGTTGTATATCTATGCAAATTCTAGGGTAAACACTAAGATAAGACATGGCATGATCAGAATGACATTCAATGATAGTGATTTCAATGGGAATGTGTGATGAAACATGACTGACAAAAGGGATTAACATCCAAGCCCTTTGATGTGAAACTCCTGATGGTTTCTCAAGTACCTATGGCTGATTCATGTTGATGTTTGGCAGAAACCAACAAAATTCTGTAAAGCAATTATCCTTTAATTAAAAAAAGTAAATTAAAAAAAATGTAACTAGAATATTCAAGAGTCTCCCAAGCGTTTGTTGTCTGTTACCGAATTTTCAGTGTTTATTTATAGGAGGTTTGTTTTCCCAAAGCAATAAAGATTTTTTTGGTTCTGGAGGATGAGAAGATAAAACATGTATCCAAACATAGCCTGATTAAGTCTAAGCTACAACTTTGACCATATAAATTTAAAATGGGTACCACATAAATTAATATGTAGATAAGACTATATGTAGAGGGCACTTCTTGTTGTTGTTCAGTCACTAAGTCATGTTCCACTCTTTGAGAACCCATGAACTGCAGCATGCCAGGCTTCTCTGTCCATCACTATCTCCTTGAGCTTGCTCAAGTTCATGTCCATTGAGTCAGTGATAGCATCCAACCAATGCATCCTCTGTCTTCCCCTTCTCCTCTGGCTCTCAGTTTTTCCTAGCATCAAAGTCTTTTCCAATGATTCAGCACTTTGATCAGGTGGCCAAAGTAATGGAGCTTCAGCTTCAGCATCAGTCCTTCCAATATATACATTCAGCGTTAATTTTCCTTAGGATTGACTGGACTGATCTTGCTGTCCAAGAGACTCTCAAGAGTCTTCTCCAACACCACAGACTGAAAGCTCAATTCTTCTGCTCTCAGCCTTCTTTATGGTCCAACTCTCACATCCATTAGAGGGCACTAAGTTTACTGCAATGATGCAATATGTAGAACAGAATAAGGGCTCCTGATAGATATTAATTTTCTAATCCCAGCAATTTGTAAATATGTTATTTTATGTGGCAAGTGGGAAATAAGTTTGCAGATGGAATACATTTGCCAATAATGAATTAGAAACAGAATTTACTCTGGATCATCTGAGCAGACCCAATGTAATCAGAAGGTCCCTTTATATGTGGAAAAGGGAGAAGGAAGAGCTAGAGCTTCAGAGTACCGTGGTATGAGAAAGACTGGCCATTGCTCCCTTTGAAGATGGAAAGGGGATATAAGGCAAGGAGAGAGGGTAGCCTCTAGAATCTGGAAAAGGCAAAGAAATAGATGCTTCTCTAGAGTCTCCATAAGAAATGCAGTCCTGCTTGCATGTTGATTTTGGTCCAGGAATACCCATTTTGCATTGCTGACCTCTCTAAATGTAAGATGATGACCCTGTGTTATGTTGAGCTGCCATGTTATATGGTACAGCAGCCATGGAAAATTAATAAGAATGTTTTGATTTACCTACTTGTACTAAGCACATTTGTACCCTTGTGCTAAGGCTCTGAACGACACAACAAACATCCGATAGGAGAATTTTTTGTTTGGTTTATTCTCATTTCTCCCTTGACTTATCCTCCAATAATAACCTCTCCCTCTACAAATACAGAAAAGCCAAAAAATACAGTTTCTATACTGAAGTGAACTGAAGTCGCTCAGTCGTGCCTGACTCTTTGCAACCCCAAGGATAGTAGCCTGCACCAAGCTCCTCCGTCCATGGGATTTTCAAGGCAAGAGTACTGGAGTGGGCTGCCATTTCCTTCTCCAGGGAATCTTCCCAACCCAGGGATTGAACCCAGGTCTCTCACATTGTAGACAGACGCTTTACCGTCTGAGCCACCAGGGAAGCCTTCTATACTGAACTGCTATGTATTTATGACATATGAATATCCGCAATGTTGTTTAAAAAATGACAGAGAATAATATGTATAGAATTAGACTGCTATAATGAGTATGCTGGGGTATTATTTATATATAATTAACTCAATAAAATATTTTTTTAAAAATATATTTACTCTGAAAAAATTTTTCATCATTGCCACCAGAACCCAGCTGACTCATAAACCTACAGAGGTATGGAAGAAGAAACATTTTCCCCTTCCATACTTGGGGTTGTGTATGTGAATGCACCACATATAAACATACACACTAAACTGGTCTGCAGTGTCCTTATGCCCCTGAGGTAAATTCCTGCTGTGGTGTGAATTGACCTGATTTGCACTGACATGCAGGGCTCTGCCTAGAAAAATGCCTCCTACAGAGAGGTGCCTTCAGGTGACTCTTGTTTGGGATAGAACATTAGATTGCATAATCAGTTATATCTTAGTAACCTTTAGACAATTTTGTTTTAGGAAGAAAAATATTTTCAATTTCTATCATTACAACATTTTTTAACTTCAAAAATAAATTCTCCATCCTATCAAACCCAGACACAGTAAAACAATGACAGTATCATATTACTAAAAAGAGATAGACTACATGGAATTACAATAAAAACCTGATTACTCTTCTCATTTGATTCAGAGAGTCAGCTCTGGGACTTGTCAGGTGTGATATTTGATGACTATAAGTGCAATTAATCTTGTATAAAATTTTGCCTAATCTATAATACAGAAAAGTGGTGTTTTGTTTTGTTTTAACAGCTAATAGGTTATTTTGAAGTGAAAAGAAGGTATTTGTCAACTAGGTCAAGAGGAGTAACAAAATTGGAAATAAAAAATCAAAGACAAAGAATGAACACAGAATGAAGTCAGATTTTTAGCAACATTGCAACCTATTTAAAGGCAAATGAGTTTTACTTTGTTTCATTTTTAACCAATGTTCACCTAATAATATTTTTCTAATGTCAAAGTAACAAGTAATTTGCTGTTTTATATGCATAAATGGAAGTGGACAACAGAAAATGAGAGGGTTGAATGGGATCATTGGCTCAACAGACAGGTTTGAGCAAACTCTGGGAGATAGTGAAGGACAGAGAAGCCTGGCAAGCTGCCATCCTTGGTGTTGCAAAGTATTGGACTTGACTTGAGGATTGAAAACAACAAATGCATAAATATATACATGTACATACATGCCTACTGTAAGTTTAAATGCTCTATCAGAACTATTATTTGTGTAATTTTAGGTTTGATATTAAATTGTAAATGGAGAATGTTATTACTATATGCCATAATTTTAGGTTGTCTTTAAGAGTAAAACTAAAATAATAGGAATAAAAAAAGAGTAGCATTAATAGCTACCTCCCTTTTAAAATAACAGAACAGAGGCCTTCAGGTATGATGCAAGCCTGACAAGCTATTTCAGATTTACAACACTGCTATCACCAAATTAGCACCTTTTAAATAAAAAATAGACAATTGTCACTTGAAACATTTATTATTAATGGGAATTTTTATTAACATCAAGAATAATTTAACTATGGAAGTTTACCTTATATATATATAAAATAGTGCACTAACCACAAGTCTATAGCTTAAGGCGTTTTCAGTTTATGCACTGATATAACGCTGCTGCTGCTAAGTCGTTTCAGTCGTGTCCGACTCTGTGCGACCTCATAGACAGCAGCCCACCAGGCTCCCCCATCCCTGCGATTCTCCAGGCAAGAAAACTGGAGTGGGTTGCCATTTCCTTCTCCAATGCAGGAAAGTGAAAAGTCAAAGTGAAGTCGCTCAGTCGTGTCCGACTCAGCGACCCCATGGACTGCAGCCTACCAGGCTCCTCCATCCATGGGATTTGTCAAGCAAGAGTCCTGGAGCGGGTCACCATTGCCTTCTCCGCATATTATTAATGCTGCTGCTGCTGCTGCTGCTGCTGCTGCTAAGTCACTTCAGTCGTGTCAGACTCTGAGTGACCCCATAAACGGCAGCCTACCAGGCTCCTCCATCCATGGGATTTTCCAGGCAAGAGTACTGCAGTAGGATGCCGTTGCCTTCTCCAGCATGTAACGCTTCATAGGTATATAAATTAGGAAATGTTTTATATTGTATTTTAAAGCATCAATGGAGTTTTCATTTTCGAAAAAAGAAGATCAAATCTAAAAAAATGTTTTAAAAATACCAATACAATATTGTAAAGTAATTAACCTCCAATTAAAATAAATAAATTTATATTAAAATAAAAATAAAAAATAACCTTCCAAGCTTGCATAAATTAGAAAGAAAGAAAATTTATGTTGAATATCATGAAAATAAGTCAGAGAAATCAGTAAATGTATGCTCCAAGCAAGATCAGACCCACACATCTCATTTATTTTTTGATAGTTGTTAGCTAGACATCAGGGAGTTGTTGATGGGAAGCACAGGGGATCTACCATATTGAATTTGAAGGAATCAACATGTGTTTGCAGCATGCAATACTTGTACAAGTTGTCAGAGAAAGAAGATTCAAAAAATGTTCCACATTGCTGGGATTATTCGTATTGGAGACAGAATTTTAAGGTTGGCTTGTTCTTTCATGCCTGATAATGTTTAGAAACCAGAATTCTAACATTTTCAGAATTATTTTTGTTCTTTGTAAAGCACCTAAAAATAACCACTGAGAAGTGGAGCTTATCTTTAGAAATTTGAAGCAAAGCTGTGAATCATATTAATACTTAAAAAAATTTAAAGCAGCTTCACATTAATTAACATCAAGTGAATTTGGAAAGCAGCCAAAAGAAACACAATACACACACAAACAAAAAATACTTTGTTCTTTTGTTGTTGTTTTCTTCTAAAATAAGTGATTGTCTTCCAGCATGAATTCAAAGTTCCTCATCATTTAACTCTCAAATCTTATCCTCAAATGTCATGCACTCAAGCCAAGACCTTTGAAAAGTTTATACATATATGAGAATATATTTATATATATATAAGAATATATTTATCCTTTTATCTTACAATACAGGGACGCATGAATCATTTCAGGGGTATACACCATACAGTTCCCTGGGCCCTACACTCAGAGATCTTGATTTGGAAAATCTGTGACAGAACCTGAATTCTGAAATTGTAAAATATACTACTCAGGTGATTCTATTGAAAGTAATTTGGTTAGCAGCAACTAGTAGGCCTGACTCAGAAATATAAGCACTTCCATTTATGATATTGCCTATAGATATATTTCACAATATTTAGTGATTTATCCAATAGTTTTGATTGCATTAATGCTCAAAGCCACCCCAAATGTATGTGAAGACACAGGTCAAGACAGTTGCATTAATACTTCAAACATATTATGCCGTTACTGCTACTGCTGCTGCTAAGTTGCTTCAGTCATGTCTGACTCTGTGTGACCCCATAGACAGCAGCCCACCAGGCTCCCCCGTCCCTGGGATTCTCCAGGCAAGAACACTGGAGTGGGTTGCCATTTCCTTCTGCAATGCACGAAAGTGAAAAGTGAAAGTGAAGTTGCTCAGTCATGTGCAACTCTTAGCAACCCCATGGATTGCAGCCTACCAGCCATCCTCCATCCATGTGAGTTTCCAGGCAAGAGTACTGGAGTGGGGTGCCATTGCCTTCTCCACAAGCATATTATATGGTTAGTTAAAACATTATTAGTTTAGCTAAATGTTCTATACCTCTACTCTGCAATGAGATTGATACTGAGATTATCTGAATTTACTGAATTACTATGAAATAATTGGATTTTCCCATAAACACATAAATTAGAGCTAAATTTTAACATTTTCTAGATCAGAGCCTATTTTGCAAAGGCAGAATGGTGAATAAAACTGTATGTGCTATACTACCCTCTATAAAGAGGGTGGTATAATAATATCAGGGTACAATGTGGTGTGTGTGTGTGTGTGTGTGTGTGTGTGTGTGTGTCCATGCATGGTCTACCTTAGTTAGGTTACAAAAAGCTTCTCTGAAGAGATACTACTGAATTAACAACAAAGTGACCTAAGAAGAAAAGTGGCCAGAAGTTTCCATTTAGTAAAATATTAGGTTCTGTTATATAGCATTACACTTAGAAATGTTTTCCTTTTGCAAAGAAACAGGGAAAAGAAAATTAAGGAATGTCAATCTGCATCAAGCAGTCTTTTATCCTGTTTCCCATATATTGCATAATTTTTATTGTCTTTTTTAAATTAATTTATTTTTAATTGAAGGATCATTGCTTTACGGATTGTTGTTTTCTGTCAAACCTTCAATATGAATCAGCCATAGATATACATATATCTCCTCCCTTTTGAACCTCCCGCCCATCTCTCTCCTCATCTCACCCCTCTAGATTGGTACAGAGCCTCTATTTGAGTTTCCTGAGCCATACAGCAAATGGAAGAGAGGGTGAGATGTATGGAAAGACTAACATAGAAATTTACATTACTATATGTAAAACAGATAGCCAATGGGAATTTGCTGTATTTGTCATATATTGTATTAGTAAAGATTACCACCCAATATTGCCATTTCTACCAAACTCTGAAAAAATATAATTTACAATGAGTTTTAAAGCCCAATAAACATAATAAACAGGTAAAACATATAGCATGTTCAGAGTCATGTAAGTTCAATGAGAAAAAAAAAATGGAACAGAAGTTAACAGAGAGATTCAGTGATGGGGTGATGCATGGGAGGCAATCTGCAGCATTAAAGAAGGTGGAGAGACAGATTTTTTTTTGAGAAAGTAAGACTTGAGTGAAGAGCATAAGGAGGTAGAAGTATCCAAGGTATGTTAAGGAGGAGAACTTTTCTGACAGAGGAGGGAAAATCTATAAGAAAAGCAGTGATATCAAATATAAGTGGCAGGTTGAAGGGACACTGAGGAAGTCAAGATGATAACAGGGCAGAGAGTTAGTGGGGTGTGCAGACATTGGCCCCAAAGCCAATTAATGCTATTTAACTTTTACTCTGAGCAAAGGGCAACGTGTTAAGAGTGGGAGCACAGAAGTTTCTGGATTGGGGTTGCCTTTGACAAGGATCGCCACAACTCTGTTGAGTCACATGAATGATACACAGGCACTGAATCTCCTTCTCAGATTCTCCTGCTGGTTCCTTCTCTTCTTCCAGATTTCTTAATATTGAAATCCCCTGGGCTCAAACTTGCTTTTCCCTTCTCTGGCTCTGGCTACACACACCCGCTTAGTGCCTTTATCCCAAGCAGTGGCATAAAATACTATCCTTAGCTTGCCAAGTCCAAAATTTATATTTCCACCTGGGACCTCTCCTCATATTCCAATCACACGTACCCAAATGCTGCCTGAAAATCACTATTCCGATTCTTAAGAAGAGGTCTAATTGGGGCCTTCCCATCTTTCTCTTAAAATCTATTAGTTTTGTTGCTTTTTTTTCTTTTAATTGGTCACTATTATCTTTCTGTCATTGCCAGGTCATGAGAGTTGACTTGAGAGTGTGGGGTACTTTTTGTGCTTAGTATGAACAGGTAAAAAATGATATTTAGAAGATTCAAGGATAGTGGGAAGACATGGATATTGGAGGTACATGTTTGGGACTATTCTTCACTCTCATGACTGTACAGGCGTGTGCAAACATTGAACAGGAAAGTTTCTAGTTGTTATTCTTCATGATCCTCAGATCCAAGAAAGCAGCACCTCTTTTGTTCTCGAATAAGCACCCAGAAAACTCAGGGAAGACTTCCAAGAAAAACCAAATCTTGGGACACAGTCAAGATCAGGACAACTCTACATTCATCTAGGGGACCTTACTGTCCTAAGACTAACAACCAATCAGGAGAATGATGGTGGAATAAAACATTAGACTGTCTCACTGAAGTGTTATGTCTTGGTTTATTCATAAACACAATAATCATTTGCCATGGAAGACTTATAGACTTCTAATGGAATGTGTTATGCTGAATTCCAAATTTATAAAGCAAAACCAAATACAGTGTTTAACTTGACTAAATCTATTTACTCCATCTTCAAATCAGACAAAATCCATACTGAGATGGTACTAAATAGTCACTGCATTAAATTGTTTTCATCTTCTCATATGACATCAGTGAAAACAAAGTCTTATAGAATTAAACTTTTGAGGATTTGAGGGTACAAGTCCACCAGATTTTAAGGTTTCTGAAATTTTGTTATATATTTCCAAAAAAGAGTGAAACTATTATGTCCAAACTGTACTATCAACATAGATGCTAATCTTGAATATGAATGAAAGCAGTAACACTATAGGCATAAGTGATAAACTCTGAGAAGATCATATCATGTATCCCCAGTGGCTCTCATATATCATGACCAGTTAAATATGTTTTGCTTTTTCCCCCCTTTGGGAAAGTTATTTATACCACCATTTCACAAACACAAAAACCAGAGTGTTGCTAATACAGTAAACAAGCAGCAAAGAAAGAACACAGTCTATGTTACTACAATCCCTGAATGCCAGTAAAGTTTATTTCTCCTTTGACAGCTTGAAAATTGCAATTTGGAACTAAAAGCTTATCCTTGCAATAAAGATTGGCTAGTGAAGTTTTACGAAGAAATGAGAATTTTGGCTGCTGGTTGTATTTGAATGCTGTTGTAAAAGAGACTCTCACCAGAAAAGGTTGTGCCCTTGATGTGTTAAGCAGGCTGCCCACTTAACCCAAAGGTCTATTCAAACAGTTCAATCAAATTGTTAGCTGTCACAAAGCCATCCAAATACATTAGAGTAGTTCTGTTAACAGCTGAAAGACCTTGTGTAAGCACCAACTATATTTATTGAGACTAAAGCATGAGTCCCAGCTGAGAAGCTGAAAATGGACCTCAGGTTAAAAAGAATAAGTTCTTAAATAGATTATTGATTGTACTGACTCCAAATATATGGACAGTGATCTTCTAAGACAGTGATTTTCAATGTGAATCTGCAACATTAGCATTATCTTGAAAACTTGTTAGAAATGCAAATTCTTGAGTCCTAACCCCTGGAGAGGGTCATGCCAACCAATCCAGTATTCTTACCTGGGAATCCCAACGGACAGAGGTGCCCGGCAGACTAAAGTCCATGGAGTCCCAAAGAGTCAGACAAAACCGAAGCAATTTAGCATACATACAGCAAGGTAACACTGAATCAGAAAAACCTGGAAGGCAAAACCAGAATAACTTCCAGATGATTCTGACTCCAACCATAGCATAAAACCATTTCAGGAGTCATTTTTGATGAGACATTGAACACTAAGCGCAGGGGGCTGCCGCAACCGGCGCACAAAGCACGGCCGAAAGGAGCTACCCCATGTCCGAAGTCAGAGGAGACGGCCAAAAGGAGCCACCCCGTGCCTGAGCCCTTGGGCGGCAACTGGGAGGAGCGACTCAACGTCCAAGGAGCTGTGGCTGCACCAGCACAGGAGGGCCAAGAGGAGCTATCCCATGTTGAAGGTGAGGAAGGGTGGTGGTGTGGAGATACCCTCATCCAAGGTAAGGAGCAGTGGCTGCGTTTTGCTGGAGCAGCCGTGAAGACATATCCCATGCTCAAGGTATGAGAAACCCAAGTAAGATGTAGATGTTGCAATAGGGCATCAGAGGGCAGACACACTGAAATCATACTCACAGAACACTAGGCAATCTAATCACACCAGGACCACAGCCTTGTCTAACTCAATGAAACTAAGCCATGCCTG
>SJYC01124084.1:0-11552 GCA_006408675.1 Madoqua kirkii | reverse complement strand
TTATATATACATTTGATCACCTTAATTTAGTAAATGGATAATTACTTACTACTTTGCTCATTTTGTTATCTTCTGTGTAAAATGCTAAGAAGAGTAAGGAAAATAAGTCAATATGAAGAACTCTATATTTTAAACAGCTTATATGGACAACTACATATTTCTAATTCAGTTTATTGAATAGACCGTTATTTTAATACCATGGAGAGTAGAAGGAATTGCATTTAGAGTTATTTGTATATTTTGTGTGTTATTTTTCCTCAATATACAGTTACCATAAAATTTTAAAGGGCAGTACTATGCATGTTGTCCTTTAAAGGACAGTACTATGGTGTTGGAGAAGACTCTTAAGAGTCCCTTGGACTGCAAGGAGATCCAACCAGTCCATTCTGAAGCAGATCAGTCCTGGGATTTCTTTGGAAGGAATGATGCTAAAGCTGAAACTCTAGTACTTTGGCCACCTCATGCGAAGAGTTGACTCTTTGGAAAAGATTCTGATGCTGGGAGGGATTGGGGGCAGGAGGAGAAGGACAACCGAGGATGAGATGGCTGGATGGCATCACGGACTCAATGAACATGGGTCTGAGTGAATTCCAGGAGATGGTGATGCACAGGGAGGCTTGGCGTGCTGTGACTCATGGGGTCGCAAAAAGTCGGACAGGACTGAGTGACTGAACTGAACTATGCATGCAACAATGTAAACATTCAGAGGGAAGAACAATGTTCTATGTGCCCTCATATTGAGAAACCTCTACTTACATCCCAAGATCTATTTTACTAAAATTATAATCACCCTCCTATATTCAACAATAATGGATTTTTACTAAAATCAGTAACATAATGACGCATGAGAACATTCACCTAAAATAGTTAAAGTGAGATAAATTAGCTTTAAGTATGTAACACAAAAGTGTAATCCAGTCATTCTTGCATGAAAATTCTAATATTTCAGTGGTGCCTGAATGCTAATGCAATCCTATACTCTTTAAATTCTTCAAATGCTATACAACTGATATTAGAATTAACACATATAAAGAGTGTACTGGAGAGGGTAGCCATTCTCTTCTCCAGGGGATCTTCCCAACCCAGGGATCAAACCCAGGTTTTCCATATCATAGGCAGGTTTTTTACCAGCTGAAACACAAGGGAAGCCCAAGAATACTGAAGTGGGTATCCTATCCCTTCTCCAGCAGATTTTTCAAACCCAGGGATCTAAGCGGGAACTTCTGCATTGCAGGTGGATTCTTTACCAACTGAGCTATCAGAGAAATCATTTATAGAATTTAACAAAACACGAAAGCAGTTGGTAAAGAATCTGCCTGCAGTGCAGGAGACCCAGATTTGATAACTGAGTTGGAAAGATCCCCTGGGGAAGGAAATAGCAATCCACTCCAGGATTCTTGTCTGGAGAATCCCATGGACAGAGAAGCCTGGCAGTCTACACAGTCTCTGGGGTTGCAAGCGTTGGACATGACTTAGCGACTAAACTACCACCACCACCAAAAAGTGTATAGTAAATATATACTATATATAAGGCGTATGTGGCATATTTTTACAGTCTTTCTCTATCTATAAATATATACATAAGTATATACACATATATGGGGCTTTGTTTTTTATTCTTGTATATAAAAGGAATAACTAATTAAAGATGGAAAATCAATATTATTTGTGGTTGCACCGGAGACCAAAATTAACACCTTAATTTATAGCAATCTACTTATGTTAATACCAGTTTGATTTCAATAATATATGAGAAAAGTTGTTCCTATATATTTTGGTTCTGTTTCCTAGCCTTTTAATTTTTTGTAGGGTTTTTGGTTTTTTGTTTGCTTTTTTTCTGCAAAGATTACATCTTTAAACATTATATGCCCACCATTACAGATTTATAAGTATTGTTTTATGATTTTTTAAAAAATTACATAAGCTAAAGAAAATTTACAAAATTATATATGATGTCTTATAATTACCCATGTAGTTATTTTATTCAGTGCTCTTTTTCATTCATATAATTTGAGTTAAAGAGCCCACCTGAAATGGAGGAAACACAGGTTTGATCCCTGGGTTGGGAAGATCCCCTGAAATAGAAAATGGCAACCCATCCAATATTCTTGCTTGGGAAATCCCATGAACAAAGGAGGCTGGTGGGCTACAGTCCCAGCAGTCACAAAAGAGCTGGATGCAATTTGGCAACTAAACAACAACAAAATTTGAGTTACTAGCTAACATCCTCCCCTAGTAACAATCCCTTCAGAGCTTCTTGTGCCACAGTTCTGCTTACAATGAATTCTTGTTTGTTTTTTTCCAACTTAAGATTGTCCTAGTTTTTCTTCATTTTTGAAGGGTAGTTTTGTCAGGTATAGAATTTTGGGATGACTTTTCTTTCTTGTATTGGTTATGTTACACCTCTGACTCTGACCCTCTCTGGATTCTAAAGATGTAAATTTTGAATCACTGTACTCTTGCTGCTTTTGAGCATTTCTATTCTATTTTGACTTTGGACAATTCAATTATTATGTGTCATGAAGGTTAATTCATACGTCAACATGGCTGGACTGCAGGATGCCATATTTTGGTTAAACACTATTTCTGCATATGTCTGTGAGGTATTTTCTGTACGACATTAACAATTTGGTCAGTTGACTGAGCAAAGCACATTGTCCTCTACAGTGTAGGGGGGCCTCATCAAATCTGTTGAGGCCTGAATAGAATAAAAGAATGAGTAAGAAAAGGAGTTATTTCTCTCAATCTGACTACCTTCTAGTTGGGACATTGGTTTTTTTCCTCACCTTCTGACTTGCACTCTGCCTGGAACTTACACCACAGCCTTCCCTGGTTCTCAAACCTTTGGACTCAGAGTGGAAGCACGGGATTGTCTCTCCTGGGCCTCCAGCTCATTAACCACAGATCTTAGATATCAGTCTCCATGATTGCATGCCCCACTTCCTTACCATAAATACCTCTTTCTCTCTCCTTTTGGGCTTGTTCTCTGGGAAACCCAGACTAATAACATAAATTCTGGTAAAGTGAACAGTTCTGGAGAAACTGAATTTTAAGGATGAGTTTTCTGAATTGGCTGTCTAATCTGATTAGACTTAAAGGTGAAGGTGAAGTCGCTCAGTCATGTCCGACTCTTTGCGACCCCATGGACTGTAACCTTCTAGGCTTCTCCGTCCATGGGATTCTCCAGGCAAGAATACTGGAGTGGATTGCAAAGATGCTAACAACTCTATTAATATTTCTAGTGACAAGAGAACACTGATAGCACACAACCCTTTGTGGAGATATATACAACATACCTATAGAGTATCCCTAAACTACTACTTATATACATAGATATATTTATGTATATATACATATACTTTAAAGTTATACCCTCACCATTAAAACTTTGTACATTAATGCTCTGTGCCAATAATACTATGTATCTTCTTGAAGCTGGATGCCTGTATATACCTTGGAATATTTTTGGAACATAGTGAATATAATGAGGTTGTCTGATGGCTACTACTACTGCTGGACAAAATGATAACAGAGAAGGAGGAGCTGAGGGATTCAAATTCCCAGATCAAGGGCTGAAAGCTTCTGTGTCTGGGCTGCAGAGGACATGGATATCCTGTAGCTCTGGTTTTGCAACTGCTGAAAATCAAACTCAAAATTTCATCCTGGCTGAATAACAATGCAATGGAACTCCCAGCTTTGTAGGATGACTAACGTTAAAGTGAGGGCACTGATTTGGAAAAGAATAGGATCCTGTATGTTAGACTAATTACGTGATAAAACTGAGGATATTGAGACCTTCAAGTTGATTTTGTTCAGTCAGTCAATCATTCCTGACTCTGCAACCCCATGGACTGCAGCACAGCAGGCTTCCCTGTCCTCCATAATCACCCGGAAGTTGCTGAAACTCATGTCCATTGAGTCAGTGATGGCATCCAACCATCTTGTCCTCTGTCATCTCCTTCTCCTCCTGCCTGTGATTTTTGCCAGCATCAAGGTCTTTTCTATTGATTTGGCCCTTCGCATCAGCTGGCCAAATTATTGTAGCTTCAGCTTCAGCATCAGTATAATATTCATTATAATGAATATTCAGGGTTGATTTCTTTTAGGATTGACTGGATTGCTCTCCTTGCAGTCCAAGGGACTCTCAAGAGTCTTCTCCAAGACCACAGCTCAAAAGCATCAGTTCTTAGGTGATTAACCTTCTTTATGGTCCAACTCTCACATCCATAGATGACTACTGAAATAAACCATAGTTTTGACTAGACAGACCTTAGTTGGCAAAGAAATGTCTCTGCTTTTGGATACTCTGTCTAGGCTTGTCATAGCTTTTCTTCCAAGGATCATGCACATTTTCATTTCATAGCTTCAGTAACCATCTGCAGTGATTTTGAGCCCAAGAAAATAAAGTCTGTCATTGTTTTCATTGTTTTCCCATCTATTTATCATGACATGATGGAACCAGATCCCATGATCTTAGTTTCTGGAATGTTGAGTTTTAAGCCAGCATTTTCATTCTCCACTTTCACCTTCATCGAGAAGCTTTTTAGTTCCTCTTTACTTTCTGCATAAGGGTGGTGTCATCTGCTTATCTGTGGTTAACTGATATTTCTCCTGGCAATCTTGATTTCAGCTTGTGCTTCTTGCAGGCCAGCATTTTGCATGATGTCCTCTGGATGTAAGTTAAATAATCAGGGTGACAATAGACAGCCTTGACTGTATGCCTTTCCCAGTTTTGAATTAGTCTGCAGTTGCACGTCGGGTTCTAATGGTTGCTTCTTGACTTGCATACAGATTTCTCAGGAGGCAGGTAAGTGATTTCTCCCATCATTTTATGAATTTTCCACAGTTTGTTGTGATCCACAGAATCAAAGTCTTTAGTGTAGTCAATGAAGCACAAGTAGATGTTTTTCTGGAATTCTCTTGCTTTTTTAGGATTCAATGGATGTTGGCAATTTGATCTCTGGTTCTTTTGCCTTTACTACATCCAGCTTGAACATCTGTAAGTTCTTGGTTTACATACTTTGAAGGCTATCTTGGAGGACTTTGAGCATGACCTTGCTAGCATGTGAAATAAGTTCAACTGTGGTTAGTTTGAACATTCTTTGGCCTTGCCCTTCTTTGGGATTAGAATGAAAGCTGACCTTTTCGAATCCTGTGGCCGCTGCTGAGTTTTCCAAAATTGCTAGCCTATGAGTGCAGAACTTTAACAGCATCATCTTTCAGAATTTAACGTAGCTCAACTGGAATTCCATCACCTTCACTATCTTGTTTGTAGTGATTTTCCTAAGGCCCACTTGATTTCACATTCCAATATTTGGCTCTAGGTGAATCCCATCATTGTGGTTATTTGGGTCATTAAGATCTTTTTTTGGAATCTTCCATGTATTCTTGTCATCTCTACTTAATATCTTCTGCTTCTGTTAGGTCCATACAGTTTCTGCCCTTTATTGTGTCCATCTCTGCAAGAAAATTTCCTTTGATATCTCTAATTTTCTTGAATAGATTTCTAGTCTTTCCCATTCTATTTTCCCTCTATTGTTTTTGCATTGATCCCTTAGGAATGCTTTCTTATCTCACCTTTCTATCCTTTGGAATTCTGCATTCAGATGGGTATATCTTTCCTTTTTTTCCTTTGCCTTTTACTTCTTTTCTTTTCTCAGTTATTTGAAAAGCTTCCTCACATAAGCCATTTTGCCTTTTTTTCCCATTTCTTTTTCTTGAGATAGTTTTGAGTACCGCTTCCTGTACAATGTCATGAACCTTGGAGAATAGTTCTTCAGGCACTGTTAATCATATTTAATCTTGTGGATCTATTTGTCAATCCCACTGTATAATCATAAAGGATTTGATTTAGGTCATACCAGAATGACCTAGTGATTTCCCCTACTTTTCCAATTTAAGTCTGAATTTGACAATAAGGAGCTTGTGATCTGAGACACAATCAACTCCCTGTCTTTTGTTTTGCCGACTGTATAGATCTTCTGCATCTTCAACTGCAAAGAATATAATCAATCAGATTTTGGTATTGACTTTCTGGTGATGTCCATGTGCAAGAGTCTTCTCTTGTGTTGTTGGAAAAAGGGTATTTGCTCTTACCAATGCATTCTCTTGGTATAAATTTGTTAGCCCTTACCATGCTTCATTTTATACTCCAAGGCCAACCTGGAATTACTCCAGGTATCATTTGACTTCCTACTTTCTCATTCCCGTCCCCTATGATGAAAAGGACATCTGTTATTTTTTTTTCTTTTTTTGGTTTCAGTTCTATAAAGTCTTATAGGCCTTCATAGAACCATTCAACTCCAGCTTCTTCAGCATTCCTTTTGGGGGCATAGACTTGGATTACAGTGTATTGAATGGTTTGCTTAGGAAATGAACAGAGATCCTCCTGTCATTTTTGAGATTGCACCCAAGTATTGTATTTTGGACCCTTTTGTTGACTATGAGGGCTACTCCATTTCTTCTAAGGGATTCTTGCTCACAGTAGTAAATATAATGGTCATCTGAATTAAGTTCAGCCATTCCCATCTATTTTAGTTCACTGATTCCTAAAATATTCACTCTTACCATCTCTTGTCTGACCACTTCTAATTTACCTTGGTTCATGTACCTAACATTCCAGGTTGCTATGCAATATTGACCTCTACAGTATCAGACTTTACTTTTACCAACAGACATATCCACAACTGGGCGTTGCTTCCTCTTTCTAATGAGTCATATTTGCCAGTGAAAAAGGACTCCCTGCGTCCAGTGGAAACAGCCTCCACAACCCTGGAAGAAGGGCCCTCCACAGTAACAGAAGCCTTCCCACCCCCTCTTGAGAGGATTACTTTGCATTAACTGAGGGAAGGAAAAAGGCCTCTCTTGAAGCAGTTGTTCTTGGAAGGAAAGCTATTACAAACCTAGAGAGCATATTAAAAAGCAGAGTCATCACTTTGTCAACAAATATCATTATAGTCAAAGGTATGATTTTTCAGTAGCCATGTGCAGATGTAAGGTTTGGACCATATAGAAGCTGAGCACTGAAGAACTGATGCTTTCAAATTGTGGTGCCGGAAAAGGCTCTTGAGAGTCCCTTGGAAAGCAAGGAGATCAATCCTAAGGAAATCAATCCTGAATATTCAATGGAAAGATTGACGCTGAAACTGAAGCTCCAATACTTTGGCCACCCGATGTGAAGAGCTGATTCACTGGAAAAGACCCTGATGCTGGGAAAGACTGAAGGCAGGAGGAGAAGGGGATGCCAGAGGATGAGATGGTTGGATGGCATCACCAACACAATGGACATGTATTTGAGCAAACTCCAGGAGATAGTGGAAAGCAGAGGAGCCTAATGTGATGTCAAGACATCAAAGATTTAACACATCACGGGTTGCAAAGAGTCAACAAGACTTAGGGATTGAACAACAATGAGGCAGTTGCCATGCAAGACAACATTGGTTCTCTGCAGGACCCATACTCACTCCCTCTCTTTGCTTGTTGACCTATAACTAGACTCAATTCCCAGTAAGCCCTTAATGGAAAGGTATCAAGTATGATTCATGGGAGGATTGCACTACACTTCAAAACCTATTTTCTAATTTATAATAAAAATTTGGAAATGTACAGTTGATTCTCTTTATTTGCAAAAGTTATGTTCTATACCTTTAGTATTAGGAAATACTAAATTATTGCTTCTGCAACTGCTGCTGCTTATTGCTCTTAGGGAATGTACAAAATTGGATGCCTATGTATCTCTGTTCACATTTTCAAGGCCTGACGGTCATGACCTTGTGTTACGTGTGTTTTCTTTAAAGACACCTTATTATTCATATATATATATATATATAGGTATACACATATGCATATTACATACATACATATGCAGATATATGTTAAGTAATTAATGTTGAACTCATGGCCAACACCAATCTTAATCATGCTTGAATGAAGTGTATCTAACACACATATTTCCTCCATAGGGCACATGACACCTGTGTCTTGTGCAGATGAATCTTAGCACATTAGAACCATGTTTGAGGAGAATTTTAATCAGTAACCACCACCACCACCTCCAACAGCAAAACATAATGCAAAAAATGTGGCACTAAACAGACAATGAGAAGGACCATTTCTTTACAATTTGAAAACTAAACCAGGAAAGCAGCATTAACCTCATTTGCCCTCATGCCGCAGAGCTTCCTTGATAGCTTCCTTGGTTAAGAATCCACTCGCAATGCAGGAGACCCCGGTTTGATTCCTGGTTCTCAGACGGGAACATGTATCAGGTTCTTTCCTCAAGTAGGAAGCTTGGGAAGTACTGATTTGGTGATTTCAAATACATTTCAGCAGGTGAGTTAATTTACAAATATGAAACTTATGAATAATAAAAATCAACTGCATTTTTAAGTTGTCAAAGTTTGTCTTTGTTTTTTTTTTTTTAATGAGACTTATTTTTGATCCCTTGGAGAAGGAAATGGCAATCCACTCCAGTATTCTTGCCTGGAGAATCCCATGGACGGAGAAGCCTAGTAGGTTACAGTCCACGAGGTCGCAAAAAGTCGGACACGACTGAGCGACTTCACCTTCACCTTATTTTTGATATTAAGTTCTAATTATACTTCTTTTGGCTCAGTATCTGAGGCAATGATTCATTCGTATTTTTTCAAGTTTGGTTTCATGATGTATCCTGGGCCAATTCAATTTCATTTCTTATAGGTACTCAAATACTTGTCCCTTCTGAGTTATAGGGATATATATAAATAAATGAAGCTAATTTGTTATCTGTTTTCAATTTTTTAATTATGCTTTTTCTATCTGATCTATTCATGTTAAATTATCCCACTGTAAGGATCTATCCATTTAAAAAGTTCTGCTAATGTTTGCTTTGTATAATTTAAAGATATGACTGTTCAGGGTATATAAACTAAGAATTTTTATTTCTTCCAATAAAGTATTCCATACACACACACACACACACACACACACACATGTATATACAGTATTTTTACTTTACTTACAAGTGATTTCATGGACTGATTTTCCCATTCTTCTTAGTACAAGCTTTCTGAATTACCACAATAAATGTATTGACATATTTCTTATAAAGAATATATAAGTAAATTTTGTTTTTAATTTTATACTAATATATCAGACTTTCAAATAAATTTGTATCGATAATGACTACTAGGCATTTTTGTGTTGCATTTATTTTCATACCACCATTGCTTTTATACTATGTTTTCCATAATTTTAAAAAATTATATTTCTTCTTCTGCTAATTTTAATTTCTTATACACATTTTAATGGTTACTCTGTGACTACATGGACTGTAGCCTGCCAGGCTTCTCTGTCCATGGAATTCTCTAGTCAAGAATAATGGAGTGGGTAGCTATTTCCTTCTCTAAGGCATCTTCCCAGGTCAGGGAACAAACCCCCAGGTCTCCAGAATTGCAGGCAAATTGTTTACCATCTGGGTCACCAGGGAAGCCCTTTAAGTTGAAAGATAAACATTAAATTCACAAATTTTAAGTTTAACTTAAAAAGTCATCCTCCTCAAGTGTACAAAAGTAGATATTACTGTAAATATATATCTCTGAAAGATTTTTGCTACTCAGTGTTTTAGTTTTACTGTATTTTTATCTTCTCCAACCTAGACCTTATTTTAGTCATTAATTCTAGTTCAGTTCAGTTCAGATCAGTTCAGTCACTCAGTCGTGTCCGACTCTGCAACCCCATGAATCGCAGCACGCAGGCCTTCCTGTTCATCACCACCTCCCGGAGTTCACTCAGACTCACGTCCATCGAGTCCGTGATGCCATCCAGCCATCTCATCCTTGGCCGTCCCCTTCTCCTCCTGCCATTAATCCCTCCCAGCATCAGAAGTCTTTCCAATGAATCAACTCTTCTCAAGAGGTGGCCAAAGTACTGGAGTTTCAGCTTTAGCATCATTCCTTCCAAAGAAATCCCAGGGTTGATCTCCTTCAGAATGGACTGGTTGGATCTCCTTGCAGTCCAAGGGATTCTCAAGAGTCTTCTCCAACACGTCAGTTCAAAAGTATCAATTCTTCGACGCTCAGCCTTCTTCACAGTTCAACTCTCACATCCACACATGACCACAGGAAAAACCAGAGCCTTGACTAGACGGATGTCAATTATTATGTAGCTTAATCAATATGCATACCAACATTTGCTCAAGGTTACTTCTTCAATCTCAAACTTTTCTTTTTAATACAAGTTTCCAGTTCCCTTCTATACCATTTGCAAAAAGCAAAGACTGAGAGTACATAGTTGTTTGTTTCCTTCAAATGGGCTTCAATAAAATGTACATTCTGTCTTTGTCCCTGGAACGTCATATACAGAGTATTATTTTCCAGCTTCCTTCTCAAATGATCATTTAACTAGTTTTATTATTCTAGAGTTATAGTTACACTTTCTCAGTCTTTTCAAGATATAATTTCACAATCTTCAGCCTACTTAGTTTACTTATTCAGAGGGTTCAAATTTTTATCTATCTTGGAAAATTATGAATCAAATTATTTTTAATATTGTATCCCAGAATCCTTTTAGTATTACCTTCTGAAACTCAGAAAACATTCTATTGGCTATTTATTTTTTTCTTTTCCTTATATGTTGACATTTTTATCACTTTGAAACCTATTGTACTTAATATCTCAATGCACCTTTTCTTAGGATATTTTTGCTTCCTGAGCTGTAGATAGGTCCACACAGTGGTTTTCTGTCTCCTTATAGCTACTCTTCTATTTTCAAAAAAAAAAATCTATTAATTTGTAGATTTGCAGACTCATGCTACTCTTGGATGTTATAAATGAGACTCCATATCCATGAGTCTTAGGGTTTTTGTTTGACACATATAATATTTGATTTTTTCAGTTGAGAGTCCCAAGTAGAGAGATGAGCTTACTTGTAATTTTGTACAGCAACAGGTAAATTTACTGTTAGAAACTAATGCTTTTCCTGAGAAGCAGCTCTTTTAGGGACATGGCATCCTGAAAGAGGGAACGATCAGTTTATCATACGACCTATTTAATTCCTTTTGTTTGAGTCCAGCTATTATATCATATCAATTTATCTTATTCACTATTCATTGATTATATAATTTGCATCAAATGAGACTCCATATCCATGAGTCTTAGGGTTTTTGTTTGACACATATAATATTTGATTTTTTCAGTTGAGAGTCCCAAGTAGAGAGATGAGCTTACTTGTAATTTTGTACAGCAACAGGTAAATTTACTGTTAGAAACTAATGCTTTTCCTGAGAAGCAGCTCTTTTAGGGACATGGCATCCTGAAAGAGGGAACGATCAGTTTATCATACGACCTATTTAATTCCTTTTGTTTGAGTCCAGCTATTATATCATATCAATTTATCTTATTCACTATTCATTGATTATATAATTTGCATCATAAAAACACAGTTAAGGGTGGGCCATCTTTAGTTCAGTAACTCAGTCATGTCCAACTCTTTGCGACCTCATGAATCACAGCACTCCTGGCCTCCCTGTTCATCACCATCTCCCAGAGTTTACCCAGACTCATGTCCATTGAGTT
>SJYC01124080.1:0-13418 GCA_006408675.1 Madoqua kirkii | reverse complement strand
AGAATAAAGTATTAAAAGAAAAAAGAAAAAGAAAAAGAAAAAAAATAAGTTACATGCCAAGGTGGTACCCTTATTATGGTTCCCAGAAATTTGACATTAACATTCTAACAAAACAAACCTATGTGTGTAAGCAATATAAAACAATAAATAAAAAGCCTAAATTAGGAATTCACAAATAGAACTAACATAAATAGCTTATAGGTATGTGCAAAAGAATATTTAACTAGCATTGATCAAAGGAAATTGACTGTAACACTCATAATAATCCAGCTGTCAAATTTCAATTGACAAAAATAATAAGTGATGTTGGCACTGGTATATGGAAATAGCACTGTTACTTCTGGTGGAAATGTGCATTACTGCAAACTTTTTGGAAAGCAATATGGCAATTTCTATGGAAAACTAAAAAGACATCCATACTGATAAATTCTGCTTGTAGGAAATGTGTTGCCAAGTTTACTATTGTTTTTAATGTTGGATCACATTTTTTTAATATAAATATTATTATAGTCTGAATTGTTCTGGGAGGGGTGAAGACTTAAGAAAAACTTCCAACATTTACAGTTGAGGTCTTTCAACTGCAATGTATCATAAGTTTTAAGGATACCACAAAGAAAGGAAGAAAGATTAGAGGCATGTCATTATTCTCTATCAAATGCAATGTCCAAACAATATCTGTCTGAAACCGTTCAGTAACCTAATGGTCCTCAGTGATAATTGGAAAACTTAGTCTCTGGAGGCACATTAACTGAGCATCCCAGCCAAGGAGAGGCCATTATGTCTTTCTAAAAACAATGAATATTTTGTTCATTCACATTTTCAATAATTTGAGTTTCTGGAATGTATTATTTCTTAAGGACAGTAGTCATGATTTTAATTCTATCTCTTCCTAGAAGAATATAAAACAATATATCTATGCATGTATCCACCAATGTATTTATATTCTCTACAAATCTATATCTATATTTATATGTGATCTATTCTTAGAAAGATATAGAACTGTATGTATATAAACAATTATATTACTATATATCTATGTACCTATATCTCTATGTATAAAATCATAATCATATAAGAAAACATCACTAATGAAATCAGTCTTTAGTTGAAATGTGACATATTGGTAGGAGTTTATTAAGCAAAGAAAGAAGAACATTCTGAAGTAACATAATGTGTAAGTCCCCATGACAGCAGAAAAGTAATTTTAAGATACTGCATGTAAGTCATTTGGCTTCAACACTCAGTTTAGAGATGAGTGTGCCCGGTGGCTTAAGTGGTTAAAGAATCCATCTGACAATGCAGCAGATGTAGGCAGGAGACCTGGGTTCAAATCCTGGGTTGAGATGATCTCCTAGAGAAGGAAATGGCCACTCCAGTATTCTTGCTTGGGAAATCCCATGGACAGAGAAGCCTGGTGGACTACAGCTCATGGGGTCACCAAGAGTCGGGCATGACTGAGCACAGCACCCGTAGTACCAACTGCAGATTTAAGCACAGAACAGACTGTACGTGTCTGGCTATGTTAAGTATTTTGGTTCTTATTCTAAGAGCAATGGAAAGTTTTAGAATGTTAAAAAGAAGTGATTCAATTAGATTTATATTTCCAAATACCGATTCTGGCTGTAATGTAGAGAAGAAAGTTAGGGTGGTAGGTATTGAATATGGAGATGACTGAAGATTAGGGTTTATAAGTAACAGTATACATGGAAATAAATAGACACCATTAGGATATATTTAGGAAAAAATATGGCTAAAATCTGTTTAGGGATTGGGTCTGAGACTATCAAGGAAAGAAAGGCATTATAGTAACACTTGGATTTCTGACTTACGTAGATTTCACAGGTTCCTTTTCTCAAGGGAGCTAATTGCATTCCTAGAAATGAACAAGCAATTTTGGGGTAGAAATTAGTAAAGATTAGGAGCTGAGGTTGATGTTTTAAAAAATGTCAAGTAGGCAAGTGCAACACAGTGAAATTTCTTTCCAAGAGATGAGAGTATTAGAGTCATTCATACTAGAGGGGCACTCACAGCTGTGAGAATGGGCAGAGAGACACAGTCATACCAGGAGAGTCTGGTTCAGAGCCTCCAGCAACGGATGATCATACAAACATGTCTACATAGGAGAAAAACCAGGACAGTGGTCCTGGGAGAAGGCTGGAGTTCCCAAGCCCTAGGTTCAGCATGTTCAGTGTTTAGCGAGGGCCAGCCTCTTCAAAATGACGTTCTTTGTGGGTCATCACAGAGTGCCAGGCTGGACTCCCTGCATCATACAGCAACTTCTCACCAGCAACTTCTCACCAATATGGCACTGGAAAGCAATTTTCTTCCAATTAAAAAAATAAAATGACTTTGAAGTCTCACATGGTGGTAAGGGTGAGGGCACACTCTGGGGTCTCTTGTACAAAGCCATCAGTCCCCTTAGTCCCACTCATGAGAACTTCACCCTCCTGATCTGAGTACCCCTCAAAAATCCCACCTCCTAATTCTATCACCTTGGGGGGTAGAATTTCAACACAGAAACTTTCGGAGAGTACAAACATTTAGTCCTCTAAAATTTGTTTCTTTCATTGTTAAGCTATTCTTTTGATATGTTCCAACTGTATCAGTCTGAAGGCACTTCTAAAATTCTACATGCTTGGCTACCAGTGAGTAATCTCCATGTACATGCAATTGAAGCTCTATAATCTTACTAACCAGTGATGTCTATAGATAGTTTGGGACCTGAAGCTTACAAAATTTAGAGGAATTTTTTTTAAGAATAGTAATTCAAATTACATATGGAAAAAGCAGGTATGAATATGAATGAAATTTCTAATGAAATTCTATTTCTTTAAAGTGAAGAAAAATTGCAACAAATTAAAATATTTATAAAACTTCCAAAACACCACAATATTCAGAAAAATATTATATAACCCACCAGGCTCCTCTGTCCATGGAATTCTGCAGGCAAGAATACTGAAGTGGTTTGCCATTTCTACCTCCAGGGGATCATTCCAACCCAGGGATAGCAGCCAGGTCTCCTACACTGCAGGCAGATTCTTTACCATCTGAGCCACTAGGGAAGCCCCATATTTCCATTAGTTAACTGAATTATGCAATTGTATAATATTTTTCCCTTTTATTTTTGGTTTCATAATTTTCTACCAGTCTTTCATTTAACAATATTATAAAATATTTTTGGTAAGGAGAAATAAAAATGATTTAGTTTATCCTCTAACATTATTGGTATAGCTCAATTTTTTTGGATAATTTCTATTTTTTAAAGTCGTCTCAAAAAGTTTCAGATAATTGTTTGGAATTTCTCAGAGAAAAGCTTAATTTTTCATAACTATGTTAGGATTTCCAATATTTCCATATATTTTCTTGTACAGGGTCTAACCTTTATGTTTGAATAATTAATATTCATCAACCAGCTCATCAAAGATGGAGTGTAGGAGACACACTGAGTTTTTTTTTATGTTTTCTTCTCTGATTGGAATCAGCTCCTTTTTTATTAGGATTTAGTGAGAATAAACTCTGGGGACAAATTTCATGTCTAACAGTTGTAAAAATTTTCCATAAACTACTATCTGACTCAACATACTTCAAATCTTGTTTCTGTTCCACTGGTAGATTCTCTTTTTTCTAGCAGCCGCAGCATTTGGACGCTGAGCTTCTGGTATTACAAAACGAAACTTGCTTCTTACTTTGCTAAAGGTATTCAGTAAGAAATTGAACATGAATTGTCATAAGACTTATAATCCTTGTGTAAAAGAGCACTCAGGCTAGCATTTATATCTCTACAACCTTCAACTTATTCAATCTGTCTCAACTTGATAGAGCTTATTTTTTATTTTTTAAAAGCTGATGTCTAAGATAAGTGGCAGGATTAAAATTGTCCTATGTAGAAATACTAGTGGCTTTAAATGAAATGCTCTCTATGGACATATGCATTAACTCAAGTGGGAAATACTATAATGTATTAGATAAGAAATATCTTTTAATCATTCAGCCAGTCATTCAGTTAAGAACTATTCACTGAGGAACTCATGTGTTCATTCCTAGTTGGTTGCTGTGAATAAAGTAATAGCAAAACAAAATGTACACTTACACTCCCCACTGCCATGATCCTAAAATATCTAAGAATTTGAGAGAAAGGCATAGAATTTTTAAAAAATAATTGTCTAGGTAATCTTTAAAGGGGCTTCCCAGGTGGCTCAGTGGTAAAGAATCTGCCAACTAATGCAAAGAGTCAGACATGACTAAGCTATTGAATACAATCATTAAATTAAGTGTTGTGGTTTTTTTTTAACAAATTACATTAAATAAAATGTAGTTTGCATGTTAACACATTTGTTGTTGCTGTTGTTTTTTAGTCATTGTGTCAGACTCTTTGTAATCCCATGGACTATAGCCTGCCAGGCTCCTCTGTCCATCCAGTTTCCCAGGCAAGAATATTGTAATGGCTTGCTATTTCCTTCTCCAGGGGATCTTCCTGACCCAGGGGTCAAATCCATGTCTCCTGCACTGGCTAGTAGATTCTTAGGTTAAAGTAAATATCTTTTTTCTTTATACACTACAACATAGTTAAAATTTCTGCTTATTACCACCTCTATTGTGACTATACAGTGTATTGTAAGTAGAATATAGTGAATAAAAATAATTAATTTTTTCTAATCTAAACTTGAGGATTTTTCACAATTTATTAATTTTTAGTTTGATTATTACATTCAGGATTGAGATAGGAGTGCTATTGATAGATCTCAGAATTTTACTATCTTTAGACATCTCATCTTAAATGCATTTAAAAACGGAGAAAGCAATGGCACCCCACTCCAGTACTCTTGCCTGGAGAATCCCATGGATGGAGGAGCCTGGTAGGCTGCAGTCCATGGGGTCACTAAGAATCGGACACGACTGAGAAACTTCACTTGCACGCACTGGAGAAGGAAATGGCAACCCACTCCAGTGTTCTTGCTTGGTGAATCCCAGGGATGAGGGAGCCATCTATGAGGTCACACAGACCGGTCGTGACTAAAGCAACTTAGCAACATCAGCATTTAGAGAGTTTTCACTTTTTAGTTCTTAGCAAGATGGAGTTAGGGACCAATAAAGTGAAGTTTATCTCAGACTGCAGGAGCTGTAACTAATCTGAAATACAGTAAAAGGAGAATGGAAGAATTAAAGACGAATAATAGAGAAAGAAAAGATGGTGTTTTGTAGAGCAGAAATCATTGCCTGCCTTTTGGGAGAGCATTCACACCTCCTTCCCGGGGACGGGCACATTCTGCATCTTGGACCTGTTATTCAGGTGTGGTGTATACACTGCATCCCTCACTGTTCAGGACACTGGACTGCCTGACCTGTCCCAGTTTGGCTTATATTCTTATCCTGACTCCACTCAGCTTCATTATTATTGGCTTGACTCTATCTTTCTTTCTTTCCTATTATCTTCTAATTTGCCTTCTGTTTTCTTAGTCTTTTATGCCTTCCAAGATAAATAGTAGCTTATATCCAGATCCATCCACCAAAGAAAGTTTGAGGACTAATGCCCCCCCCCCCGCCCTCCCCAGGCCCACCCCACTTTTTTTCTCAGCTAAAATGAGAGCATTTGTGCATAATGGGGTTTTTTTAATAAGAGCCTTTCCTGAGCATCTGAGTATAAGGAGCCATCTACTTTACCCAGACAAGGATAAGGAAAATTTCAACATTTAAACTTTCTTTGAATATGAAAGGCAGCCCTATCAACTTTCACCCAAAGCAGTCTATGTCCATGGCAGACTTTATTTTTACATCCAGAAAATGATTTTTGCACCAAAGCTATATCCTACCTGTCTCCTAAACTTCAAATGATGGAAATGAGTTCCTCAAGAATGGCAGTCACAACATGATATTCAGGGACTATCTCTGGCTGCTGCAATTTATAGCCATTTGTCAGAGACTGTCTTTGGCTGTTGCAATTTATAACCATTTTCCCTCCCATTAGAGTTGTAGGCAAATCTTAGCTCTACAAATGTTGACATCAGTTAGTCAAGCAGACAGGAGAAAAGTGACAAAAGGCAGGTTTAAAGCTAATTTTGAAATAGTTCTGTGACACTGGCTCATGAATAAAAATAAACCAAATTATACGGGTGAGTATATACAGATTTAAAAGCAAGATACCAGAGAGTTCAGGAAGAAACAGCCCTTGCAAGATTGGAGACAACGAATGTAATGCAATTTAAGTCATTGCATTAAGACAGTGGAATAACTCATGTCTCCTGTATAAGAAATAACTGGTGAGCTACTTAAAATGTAAATGACTGTACTTCACCCCAGAACTTCAGAAAAAAAAATTCTGGGGATAGGCTTCAGATATCAATTTTTCCAGAAAATCGCTCATATGACTTTCATGTAACTTAAAATTTGGGCTGCCTTTGACAATCTGTGATATTCTCTTTCTTTTAATTGTTTTCATAAAACTATGAGAGAAGTTCTTTAAAAGAAGAGGTCTTGAATTGTGTGATTCAGGGGATGTGATTGATATCAAGACATCAAACGTTTTATGGGTTACTCAATGAAAGTCTTAAAAATTGGGTGGGGTTGCTAATGGTAACTGTGGCTTCAGGCTTTGAATGCCATGTATATATGTGGAAAATGAATGATAAGGTTTGCCTTTTAAAAATTACAGCCAGAAAGAACAAATTAAATAAACATAAAAGATAAAGTAGGAAAAAATCCACTCCCATGAGTTGATGATAGAAAAATAAAAAATGGTTTATATATTGGACTATTAAATTTTCAGTGGAAGAACATAGGAAAAAAATACTTTTTGGAAGCTCTAAAATGCTTCTTTTGTAAGATAAGGGTAACAGGATGTTGTTGAAGACATTTAAATTGATGCCAGAATTGTTGATTATGAAAAAATATGGATAGCTCATGTAAAACAACGTCATTATAGTATGCCAGTACTCCTGGGATGTCAGCCAAAATGGAGGTAATTTTCTGAAAACAACTCAGTCCTGAACTTAATCCAAATGACATCCATTCATAACAAAGTATTCCTTTCAAGAAGGTAAAGCCTAATCCAGATAAAGGAGTTCTGATGATAAATATATTCTGATGATAAGAACAAATAGAACATCAGATACTTAGAATAGCTGTAATCATATCTAAATAAAATTATTAAAAATATCTGAAATTATAAAACAGTATAAAATGTGCTTGCATGTAAGAAGCTTTTTAAGTGACAAAGAAAGAATATAACACAGGGAAAATTCTGAAACAGCAAGCTCTACTGACTTACAGGTGAGCTGATTTACAATTCAATCCAGGTTCTCTGCTTTCACAATCTCATAGCAATGTTAAAACCCGAACACTGGGCCCAATAAGGAAATTAGATTGATTATTCATATCCAGTTTAAATCCTTCTAGTCCTGAGAGAAATCATTGTGAAGAATAAAAATCACAGAGAGTAGGAAAGAAATAACCAGGTCATGAAATTTTACTTTGGTAAGTTATATTTGGCAGTGAAGCTGAACAAGAGTTAATACTAGTGCTCTGTTTCAAAGAATTGAAGAATTAATCCATAGCTACTAGAATGTTGAAATATTTAAGCATCAACATTCACTGATACTATTCTATCATTAATCCATTCCTATATAACATTAATTGACTTCTGAGGTCCAGGGACTGTACTAAGAATAAAGGAAAACATGAAATCTATAGAAAGAAAGTCAACTGTAAGTCAGTATGATAAGATATATGAACATGTACACAAACTGTATTGTGCAGATTTGTATATGTGCTTCCCAGGTGGTGCTAGTGGGAGAGAGCCTGCCTGCCAATGCAGGAGATAAAAGAGATATGGGTTAGATCCCTGGGGTGTGAATATCCCCTCAGGGAGGGCATGTCAATCCACTCCAGTATTCTTGCCTAGAGAATTCCATGGAGAGAGGAGGCTATGGTCCGTAGGGTCACAAAGACTCAGACCCAACTAAAGTGACTTAGCACATAAGTCACGGATACATTACTAGTTATAAATGTGTATGTGTGTAGATAAGCAAAATATATAATAAATTAATATATAGTAAAATTATATGCTAAAAGATGCTGCTGTTAAAGTGCTGCACTCAGTAAGCCAGCAAATTTGGAAAACTCAGCAGTGGCCACAGGACTGGAAAAGGTCAGTTTCTCATTTCCATCCCAAAGATGGGCAATGCCAATGTTCAAACTGCCACACAATTACACTCATTTCACATGCTAGCAAAGTAATGCTAAAAATTCTCCAAGCCAGGCTTCAACAGTACATGAACCAAGAACTTCCAGATGTTCAAGCTAGATTTAGAAAAGGCAGAAGAGCAAGGGATCAAATTGTTAACATTCGTTGGATCATAGAATAGACAAGGGAATTCCAGAAAAAAAAATCTGCTTCTGCTTCACTTACTATGCCAAAGTCTTTGACTGTGTGGATCACAACAAACTATAGAAAATTTTTCAAGAGATGGAGTACCAGACCATCTTACCTGCCTTCTGATAAACCTGTATGCAGGTCAAGAAGAAACAGAATTGAACATGGAACAATGAACTGGTTCAAAATTGGGAAAGGAGTATGTGAAGACTTTATATTATCACTCTGATAATCTAACTTCTATGCAGAGTATATTATGAGAAATGACAGGTTGGATGAAGTGCAAGCTAGAATCAAGATTGGTGGGAGAAACATCGATAACTTCATATATACAGATGACACCAACCTTAGGGCAGAAAGTGAAGAGGAACTACAGAGCCTCTTAATGAAAATGAAAGAGGAGATTGAAAAAGCTGACTTAAAACTAACATTCAAAAAATGAAGATTTTTTTTTTAACTGTACTGGACTATAGCCTGCCTGGCTCTGCTCTCCATGGGATTTTCCAGGCAAGAATACTGGAGTGGTTGCCATTTCCTTCTCCAGGGGATATTCCCAACCCAGGGATAGAACCCATGTCTACTGCATTGGTATGTGAATTCTTTACCTTGCTGAGCTACTAGGGCAGTCTCAAAACTAAATAAATAATAAAAGTAATCTTTTTCATGGGACAACAGGAGAACTGCTTCTGGGAGGTGAAATTAAGATACACAGTGCACAAAATGCACAAAGGAATAAATATGAGAGGTTAAAGGAATTTGATATTGTAAGGGCAGAATTTGGGGCTTAGGAGGGGATGAGATTAGGAAATTAGGTACATATCAGAGCATTCAGCCTATAGAATTTGAAGTTTATCTTATATACCCTTACTGATTATATCTTAAAGTATAATAATCAAAATATGGCACTTAATAAATACTAGTATTATTTCCACAATTACTATTACTACTACTATTCCTCCTCATTACCACTGAGCTCTCACCTTATAAGAGTAAACAATAAATTAGAAGAGAAATGGAAAATACTTTAAGATGAATGAAACAAAAATACAACGTAGCTGGTACTGGCATAAAGATAAAAATATACAGATCAACAAAATAGAATTGAGAGTTCCAGGATTAATGCTTATATAAAGAGTAAAATGATTGTGACAAAAACGCCAAGACAAATTCAGTGGGTAAAGAATATTCTTCAACAAGTGGTACCAGGACAACAGGACATGAAGTTGAACCTCTATGTCATATCCAAGTAATTCAAAATGGATCCTAGCTCTAAATATTAAAGCTAAAACTACAAAATCTTTAGCAGCAAACATAGCTATAAATATTCATGACCCTGGACTAGATAATAGTTTTTTTAGATACGGTACCAAAAGCAAAAAAAACCTAAATAAATTGAACTAAATCAAAATTTTAAATTTTGTGCTATAAGAAATAGCATCAAGAAAGTGAAGAGACAATCCATGGGATAGGAAAAAACATCTGTAAACCATGTATCTGATGAGGGACTTGTAACCAGAATAAATAAAGAACTTAACAAAAATAGTAAGAGTACAACCCAATTTTAAAATGGACAAATGATCTAAACAGACACCTGTCCCATCTAAAGACATACAAGTGGTAGATAAGCACATAAGAAGTTGCTCAACATCATTAGTCATTAAGGAAATTCAAATCAAAATCACATAACAGATACCATTTCATACCCAACAGATAATAATTAAAATTAAAAAGAAAAACGAGAGAGAGAGAATAGTAAGTGTCTATAAGCATGTGGAGAAATTAGAACCCTCATACAATGCTATGGGAACATAAAATGCTGTAGTTTCTTTGGAAGAAAGTCTGGCTGTTCCTCAATGAGTTGAACATAGGGCTGTCTCTTATACACATCTCCAATAGACTTTTAAAATTAATTTTTATTAATAATCCAAAAAGCTAACAAAAGTTTATATAGCTTTCCTGTTCTATACTTCCAAATAGTTAAAGAAGAATTAATATAATTCTTCACAAATTCTTCCAAAATGCACCAGAGAGAAAATACTTCTCAACTTAATCTATGAGACCAATATTTCTCTGATTCCAAAATCAAACACATACCAAGAACACTTCAGACAAATATCTCTATGAATATAGCCACAAATATCTTCACCAAAATGTCATATCCAGCAATATATAAAATGATTTATATACATGACAAAATGAGCTTATTGCAAAGAATGCAAGTATGATTGACACTCAAAATACATTATATAAACAGAAGACAAAATTCACATGATCTTCACAAACTTCACATGGTTTTCACAGAAAGAAAGATAACTGAGTGAACATTAACAATATATAAGGTATTGCTATTGCTGCTGCTACTGCTAAGTTGCTTCAGTCATGTCCAACTCTGTGCGACCCCGTAGACGGCAGCCCACCAGGCTCCCCCATCCCAGGGATTCTCTAGGCAAGAACACTGGAGTGGGTAAGGTATTGCTAGACACTTTCAAATACACATTACCACAGTGAATCCTTATATCTTTCTCAGCTGCTCATGGTTAACATGACAGGCAATGGCACCCCACTCCAGTACTTTTGCCTGGAAAATCCTATGGATGGAGGAGCCTGGTAGGCTGCAGTCCATGGGGTCGCTAAGAGTCAGACATGACTGAGCGACTTCACTTTCACTTTTCACTTTCATGCATTGGAGGAGGAAATGGCAACCCTCTCTAGTATTCTTACCTGGAGAATCCCAAAGACAGAGGAGCCTGGAGGGCTACAGTCCACAGGGTCACAAAGAGTTGGACACGACTAAAGAGATTTACTATGCACACACACATGTCATAAAATACCCTCACTTCCAAAAAATTCATACAGAGAGATGAATCCTGAATTCTTTACTATGATTGGTGTCCATCCTTATAGCTACAGTCTACCATCTGGGCCCCTGTGACATTTCATCAAGTCTGTATTCTGGGACAACTTCCAAGCATATTGTGTTCTTTAACTTTAAATAGTTTTTGTTGTTTTTTTTGTTTTGTTTGGTTTGGTTTTTTGGTTTGGATCTTTCCTTGATTTGGGGAAAGAGATTTCACTCCATGTGGTGCATTTCTAAATGATGTTCCAAAAATAGACCAAACAAGCACATTATTTGCATGAATTGTTTCAACTGAGAAAATAATGTGATCCTGCAGCCTGCCCACATTGGGAGATGTTGAAAAACTTCCATATGACTCACAGACTCATCACAGGAAGATTTTCAGACCCATACAAGAGCACATTGCCTCATTTTGACAAATGGTACCTAGAAATGTCGAGCATGCCATCTGATGATTATGATGCAACTGAACAGGTAAAGATTTTTTAAACTTAAATATACACCAAATATTTTTTTCCTGATTCACTGAATTTGTTTCACTGATAATTCATGAAACATCAACATAAAGTATTTTTACCTGGGATTCCTGAGTTTTACTAACATCATTATTTTCATAGTTCAAACAACTTTTTCCCAGTTTAGTGCTTTTGTGTAATGGTGTGCATGTGTGTGTGCACATGCACACATGCATGTGTCTGTGTGTATACATCTATGAACATTCTAACATCTCCAGCATGAATTTCATTATCTTACATTTTATACTTGGCACATGGCTGGCATTTAGGAAAGTGCTGATTTACTTTTGCATGTCAAACTGGAAATATAACTTTTCCCTCACAGAATGACTAATAAGCTTGTCAGCAGAATGGTGTTTTACAGAGTTTTATGTAACAAAGGACTAGTGGCTACTTTTTATTCTATACCCAAAGCAGCAAAACATGGCAAGCGGAACCAAAATGCCAAATGTAATCTATCATGACTCAATTACATGTGACAAGAAACACAAAAGAAAAGAAATATAGTATTAGATAAATCTAAAAGAACACATTAGATATTGGAAGATTTTATTTATTCATCATAGAGAATTACCTGCCAGCAATAAAAAACTTTAGTTCAGTCAGTTCAGTCGCTCAGTTGTCCGACTCTCTGTGAACCCATGGACTGCACCACACCAAGCCCCCCTGTCCATCACCAACTCCCGGAGCTTACTCAAACTCATGTCCATTGCAGCGCTGATGCCATCCAGCTACCTCATCCTCTGTCGTCCCCTTCTCCTCCCATGTCCAGTCAATTCCCCTAAACCATTGTTATGATACATGCAAATACTACACTGTTCTCCATCTGCTTCTCTTGAATTGTGATAAACAAGTATAATATCTTTAAATTTGCCACCAATCTTTTCAAATAAGCTATATAGGAAGAGACTAGTCAACATGCATCACAAGAGAGAGTAGTTTCAATATCAGCTAGTCAGTAAACTGTGAAGAATCAACAGTGCTATAATTTCCTAGAACCAATACTGGCAAAAAAAAAAAAAAAGAAGAAGCTCATTTACCAAGACATCTGAGAGGAAATTGTACATACAAATCTCAGTCAATATTGTCATGTGAGTTAGAGTGCAGCCATCATAGACATTTTGGATTCAGCTATTTCTGAGGGTGACACAGATTCTAGTGATTAGTGGACTTCTGGAAGATTTTGACAATGTTTCTTCTGGAAACAATACCTAGTACCAAATATAAGTTACTTTACTCGGATTTCCCATAGCAAGGTGCCTCTGTGACGTGCTCTCACACACAGAGGCAGCCACTTGTCATGCATCATAGAATTGGTAGAGCTATCTGAAGCTTAGAGCAACAAAGGACCCAATAGTCAGATATGGCTATTGTTTAAGTTTAAAAATTACTGAAAATTAAAGTGTTTCTTCAATAGTTTTTCACAGGATTTTAGAAAGAGCTCTTTGGAAATATTTAGTGAACTGCACTTGCCTGCTCATCAGTAAGAGAAAGGAAAAGCAAAGAGAGGAATAGCAAGCTTGGCGTTCTGAGGAAAGTGCAAACTCAGCATCATAAAGGGAGGCCCAGCTACAGGAGAGCTGGGGAGACATGCCTAGCATGCACTGCACATCCTGCCTCCCCATGGGTGGGAATCCTAGCCCTATGTTACACCCTAAAGCCCTGCCCCACAAGAAAA
>SJYC01124076.1:0-10387 GCA_006408675.1 Madoqua kirkii | reverse complement strand
AGAAAAGATTAATTTTATCATGCAGTGAGATTTGCAAAGTATTGTACTATGGAAAATTAAAAATTTGAGTGGTGTATTAAGAAATGTGGGGAAAGGATTTTTGAACTTTATGAGAGGAAAACTGAAAAGTCAAATGGAAACTCTTGATATCTCCATATGGAGATTATTGATTTTGGAGAGATACAGATAGTTCATTCACAATGCACATGCTGATCGCTGAAAATGTTTATCTAAAATTTCTGAACCACAGAGGGATTATTAAAAGTTTTCTCATATTGCTGTAGTGCTCTCAAAGGCTTGAGTATTTTTAATATCATCCTTGGTCTTGATCTTTAAAGCCTTTTATGAAACCTATCTTTATTTTCCTCCTTCAAAAATCCAACTACATAGAAACAAGGACAATCAGCCTTTACCAGTGACAGCTTATTCTTGTAGTATCATCACATCTTCTGATACTATCCCTCATTCATTTATGGTTTTGACAAACGAATCACTCTCTCCACCACTATTATATTCATATATATATATAAATATATATTAATGAACTTAATATGCTCAGACTCTCACTTCATTTACATTCTTCTTTCAAACAGAAACACCTTTCTCAACCATATTTCTGCCAACCTTTATCTTAATCATAACTTTGCCTCTAGTATCTCTCTCTCTTTCTCTCTTTCTCTCTCCATTTCTGTCTCTTTTCCTCTCCATCTGTATGTGTCTGTTTCTCTTTTTCTCTATTATATGTCACATGTCAGGATATGTATTTGGCAAAACCATACCAGGTTTATTTTCATTTCTTGACTGAACAACAAGACTACTCTATGCCTGCACCATTTCACCACTGTGTCATGAAAGAATGCCACAACCATGGTGGGGACCTTGGGAGCTTTCGCCTTGTCCTCATATAACTTACCTGTGCCTATAGGACCTGCTCAACCTAATATAAATGCCACTGCCAATTGGTAATAGAGTTCTGTGCATGCCAGTGTCATGCATTGGTATATCAGACCACAGCCTGTTCATGAAGGGCAGCTCACATCTTGTGATAACTTGGTGGCCTAGAGTTAAGCATTCAGTATCTACTAAGGGCAAGCACCAGGGAAAGAACTATTTCTCAAAAAGAGAGCAATAACTCAGCCTGCCAGGCCCCTCTGTCCATGTGGATTTTCAGGCAATAATACTTTAGTGGGTTGCCATGCCCTCCTCCAGGGGATCTTCCCATCCCAGGGGTTGAACTCAGGTCTCCCACATTGTAGGTGAATTCTTTACTGTCTGAGCTACTAGGGAAGCCCAAGAATGCTGGAGTAGGTAGCCTGTCCCTTCTCCAGGGTATCTTCCTGAGCTAGGACTCAAACTGGGGTCTTCTGCATTGCAGGCAGATTCTTTACCATCTGAACTACCAGAGAAGCCTGTGATTCAGCTATAGGAAACAGCAAAGGATGCAAACAGCATTATCTGCCATTGACATAAAGTGCCACTGAATCTGCTGGATTTTTTGCCCTGCATGGCAGATAATCTTATTCAGTAGTATTGACCTACTGTTGAAACTTCTGTTGTTCTAAACCTAACTCAAAGTTAGCAGCTTTGGGCGTCACTGGGTAAATGGAGCTGAGTAGCACACAAAATGAGGAATAAGTTGCCATCAAAATCCAAAAGTGTTGTGTCTCTTTTTTGGTACTAAGGGGAGACAGATGCAATAACTCAAATTTCACTTTAAAAGGTATATATCAACATCCTCATGTGCCACTGGACCCTTCAAGTTTTATTTCCTAACTCTGGCAAGTCTATAGTAGTTGCTACTTCTTGTTTCCAAGCCCAACCAGCAAAATATCATTAGTTGATATTACCATGGTGTCTTATGGAAGGGATATTCAATCAAGATTCCTGTGGACTAAATTTTGATAAAAGGGCTGAAGAGTTGATATACCCCTAATTCAACTTTTGTGCTAAGTTGCTTCAGTTCAGTTCAGTCAGTCAGTCAGTCATGTCCTACTCTTTGCTACCCCATGAACCACAGCACACCAGGCCTCCCTGTCCATCACCAACACCCAGAGTTTACCCAAACCCATGTCCACCAAGTCAGTGGTGCCATCCAACCATCTCATCCTCTGTCATCCCCTTCTCCTCCTGCTTTCAATCTTTCCCAGCATCAGTGTCTTTACAAATGAGTCAGCTCTTAGCATCAAGTGGCCAAAGTATTGGAGTTTCAGCTTCACATCAGTCTTTCCAATGAACACCCAGGGCTGATCTCCTTCAGAATGGATTGGTGGATCTCCTTACAGTGCAAGGGACTCTCAAGAGTCTTCTCCAACACCACAGTTCAAAAGCATCAATTCCTCAGTGTTCAGCTTTATTTATGGTTCAACTCTCACATCCATACATGTCCACTGGAAAAACCATAGCCTTGACTAGACGAATCACTCTGTTGACAAAGTAATGCCTCTGCTTTTCAATAAGCTGTCTAAGTTTATCACAACTTTCCTTTCAAGGAGTAAGTGTCTTTTAATTTCAAGGCTGCAATCACCATCCACAATGATTTTGGAGCCCAGAAAAATAAAGTCAGCCACTGTTTCCACTGTTTCCCCATCTATTTGCTTCAGTTGTGTCCAACTCTTTGCAACCCTGTGAACAGTAGCCCACCAGGCTCCTCTGTCCATGAGGTTCTCCAGGCAAGTATACTGGAGTGGATTGCAGTGCCCTCCTCCAGGGGACCTCCCCAACCCAGGGATAGGAGCCTGCTTCTCTTAAGTCTCCTCCATTGTCAGGCATATTCTTTACCACTAGCACCACCTAGGAGGCCCAGTTCAGGTTAATGTAGATGTATTACTGGCCTTGTTAGCTAAAAACAAACTGCCTCTGATGGTCTTCAGTTAAAGGTCTAGAGAGGAAAATAAATAAAAAGACTAGACAAATAACTAGCTGCATGTAAGGTACCAGAAGAGGGTGTGCTAATTTGTTAAAGCAATAAAAACACATCTCGAATTGCAGCGGCAATTTGGAAACACCACCTGACTAAGTTTACAATAACCCACTACCATTCTCCAACATCTATTTGCTACACAGGCCAAATAGATCACTGAATTGGGAGAGTATGTTGACATTCACCACTGCCACACCCTTTAGTTTCTTCATGGTGGTTCTAATCCTTGCACTCCCTTTGGGAATGTGGCGTGGCTCCTGATTTACTTCTTTTGGTTTTGTAGGCAAAGGAAGCTGTATTTGTTTCTAATTGGCCTTTCCTATCATAGTAAGTCTTTTAAACCACAGGTGATTAAGAGTGTGGGGATCCTGCAGTTGATTATAAGTCTACTCCAGTGTGCATTCTGGAACTGGGGAACTAATCACACGATGAGTTTGGAATTCAATTGGATCCAATATGAGTTTGATCTGAACTGAAATTCCTTGATTAATTGATCCACATAAGTCCCTACTTTGGTGGACTATGATGTCTTGGGTTTCCAGGAATTATTATGCTTATGCTCATACATACGTAAATTAAATAATGAGCGACTTCACTTTCACTTTCCACTTTCATGCATTGGAGAAGGAAATGGCAACCCAGTCCAGTGTTTTTGCCTGGAGAATCCCAGAGACGTGGGAGCCTGGTGGGCTGCAGTCTATGGGGTCACACAGAGTCGGACACGACTGATGTGACTTAGCAGCAGCAGCAGCAGCAGCAGCAGCAGGTTATTTTTTATTGAACTTAAAAAAATACCTCTACTGGATGCTTGGGGCTGGTGCACTGAGATGATCCAGAAGGATGGTATGGGGAGGAAGGAGGGAGAGGGGTTCAGGAAGGGCAACACGTGTATACCTGTGGCGGATTCATGTTGATGTATGGCAAAAGCAGTACAACATGGTAAAGTAATTAACCTCCAATTAAAATGAATAAATTTATATTTTAAAAAATAAAATAAAAAGTGAACAAAAGAGAGAAAAAAAATACTTCTATTATGAAAACTCCAGACCCAGATAGTTTCATAAGCATATTCCTCTTAAGCCTTAAGGAATAGATAAGACCAATCTTACATAGACCATTTTAGAGAGCAAAAGTAAAAAACACATTTTCCAACTCTTTTTATAAAGAAATAAATGTTTGATTTGAAAACTTGAACAAAACTAAAAAGGAAAACTACACACTAAATAATTAATCTAGGAACAACAATCCTACTTATCAGAAAATATAATGCCAGTTATGTATAAAAAGAATAATAGATCATATTCATTTGGTGTCTTAATATCATTCTCAGAGGTTGTTAGATACCTGTAACCAGTTAGTCAGTACAGGAGTGTGTGTGTAGCAGGTCCTCTAATTGCATCCACCCACCGAGCTAAAGCACTCCCTTGCCAACTGCTGGGAGTGATAACGGCTGACAGATCATAGCTGTCTTCCTCTATGGGTGCTGTGCTCGGAAGAAGAGATTCACCTTCTCTAACTCCCCTTTTAGAAGCATCTTGTATCCTATGTCACTTTTGCCGAAAATTCTGTAAGGTTATTGCAGCTCCACATATTCCTATGGGATGTCTAAAATCTTTGTTTTCACTGTATTGCAATTCAAATTCTCCCACTGCCAAATTCCTGCTTTCTTTACTTGTCTTCAGGTTTGAATCATAAGAACATTTCCTTACAAATACTCTGCATGCCAAATCTAAATCTCAGAATATGCTTCCTATGGGATATGTCCTATGACATTACATTAACAAATACAAGGAGCAGTACCATATTATATTCTCAACAGATTCTTGAAGTGGCGTTGAAGGAAATTCAACACACATCCTTTGATATTGTCTCCCAGGAAACAAGAAATAGAGGGTATGTCTAAAGATTAAGAATATGTAAAAAAACCAAGGGAAAGTCATATAAGAAGGGATTTAAAAAAAAAAAAAAAAAGCTTTACCCCTGGCATCTAGATATAGGTACCCACTAATACAAAGTGTATTCCACATTGTACTAAAATAAAGGTTGGAAAAATTTTTATAAAAAGCCAAATAGTAAACATTTGCAGAGCATACAGTCTCTGTCACACTACTTAATTTTGGCTTTAATAGTACAAAACAGAGGTGCTACATAAATAAATTTGTGTTTATGTTCTAATAAAATCTAGTTTAGAAAAAGAATTAAAAGACTAAAAAAGGAAAATTGAAAATTAATAATTGTTTACTTAGACATTCCTAAGAAATCTATACATTAAGCATGACTTAAAAATGTCAAAATACAAAAATTAATTGGGTTTCTATTTCCAGTGCTCATAGAACTCATATCAGACAGGCCCTCCTACTTACAGCACATGAACTCTGAACAGAATAATAAAATGAGGTACTAACAACCACAATGAAACTATATTTAGACATTTAAGAGCAATTAAAAGCAGGTAGAAATTAGATATTCGGAAGGAAAGACATTGAATGATTTTCCCATTTTTATAGCTTTTTGTCCAAAGGTATGTCCCAGTTAGTTCTAGAAAACAGCTATTATTTATGTAGAAAACTACCATCTTCTTGGTTTTAAGAAGGAGAAGATAGGATCAGCTGCTATCAGAGCAGCTAGAAGGAAATAGGACGTTTCAGAATGGAGACAGACACTGAAGAGAGATTCAAAATTCTACTCAAAGGTCTAGATGCTCCCTGAACTACACATGCTCAAGGCAGACTCCACACAGGTAAAGATTAATAAACTGAAAATGTATTCCAGATACTGTGCACAGAGAGGAGATAGTCTGTGTAGTTTGAATTAAGCAAAACAAACCTATGACATTATTAAGATAATTAAAACAAACTACTATCTCTGAAAAATATTCATAGTGACACAATAACCTGGAAAGTACCCCAGACTGTATAAACAGGAAACACAAAAGGATTACCAACTCTTAGGAGAAAACAAAGTCAATGTAAACAAACGCAAAATTGCCCAGATGCTGCGGCAGAGTGCTTAACTATTGCAAAGCAGTTATTTTAACTATATTCAACAGTGTAAGTTCAATATTCTCATAATGAATGGACAAATAGAAAATCTCAGAAATTCCATATAATATAATTGCAAATCTGTTATAAAATACTCAGTGAACTTGAAATAAATAGAAATTATCCAAAATTTAGAAGAGAGGGGAAAAAAAAGAAGAATAAAATTAAGAAGGCCCCATAAGCCCCCATAAGCTATGGGCAAATTTCTTATTGGATGCCTAACATTGTGGCCACCTGATGTGAAGAGCTCACAGGAAAAGACCCTGAAGCTGGGAAAGAGTGGGGGCAGGAGGAGAAGGGGACGATAGAGGATGAGATGGTTTGATGGCATCACTGATTCAATGGACATGAGTTTGAGTGAACTCTGGAGGATAGTGAAGCATTGGGAATCCTGGCGTGCCACAGTCCATGGGGTCAGAAAAAGCTGGACATGACAGCGACTGTACAACATTGTGAATTCACCTTGTTGGATGCTGGATACTTTTGTATTCCTATAAGTATCCTTGGGGTTTTTTTTTTTTTTTTTTTCCAAACACAGCTTTATTACTTTTCTGATTTGAGAGGTAAGAACTGAGCAGTGTTCAGTTATTCTCCACTGCGAGGGAAGACATTTATGTACATTCTCCCCAATTCTCCATGAAGCTTGAGATTTTTCCAGTCTGTCTTCTGGGAATAGTCCCTATTGCTGGGCCTCTGAGAGTGTCTGCCATTGGTAACTCTAAGTTTGGGGGGACTTACAGCTTCAGTCACTCAAAGTTCCTGATATGATGACCAGTACTCAGCTAAAAACTTGCGGGGTCCTCTGCAGATCTTGTGACTTCTTCCTCCATGTAGCTCTTTCCTCTCTGATACTCTGTCCTCTGTATTCTAGCCACTGCATTCTCTCAGAATTCTCACTCTCTATTATCAACTGAGAGAAATTGTTGGGCTCCATTCATGTTTCTTCTCCTTGCATGTGAGCTAGAAACTCTCTCAAAGAAGTAATGGAGGTGATTTTAGGAATCACCTCTTCATTTCTCATATCTTGGGGATTACTCTCTTTTTTTTTTTTTTTTTTTGAGGTCCAGTGTCCTGAAAACCATTGTTTTCATATGTTTCTGATTATGAGTGAAGTCGCTCAGTTGTGTCCAACTTTATGCGATCCCACGGACTATAGCCTACCAGGCTTCTCTGTCCATGGGATTTTCCAGGCAAGAGTACTGGAGTGGGTTGCCATTTCCTATATTGGACATTTAAGTTGGGAGGATAAATCTGGTACTGATTACTCCATCTTGGTTGTAAATGGAAATCTTCTGATTTATTTTTCTTAAGAGTGTGTATCAGTCAGTCAGTTCAGTCACTCAGTCAAATCCAACTCTTAGCAACCCCATGAATCACAGCATGCCAGGCCTCCCTGTTCATTACCAACACCCAGAGTTCACCCAAACACATGTCCATTGAGTCAGTGATGCCATTCAGTCATCTCATCCTCTGTCATTCCCTTTTCCTCGTGCCCCCAATCCCTCCCAGCATCAGAGTCTTTTCCAGTGAGTCAGCTCTTCTCATGAGGTGGCCAAAGTATTGCAGTTTCAGTTTTAGCATCAGTCCTTACAAAGAACACCCAGAACTGATCTCCTTCAGAATGGACTGGTTGGATCTCCTTGCAGTCCAAGGGACTCCCAAGAGTCTTCTCCAACACCACAGTTCAAAAGCAGCAATTCTTCAGAGCTCAGCTGTCTTCACAGTCCAACTCTCACATCCATACATGACTACTGAAAAAACCATAGCCTTGACTAGACAGACCTCTGTTGGCAAAGTAATGTCTCTGCTTTTCAATATGCTGTCTAGGTTGGTCATAACTTTTATTCCAAGGAGTAAGCGTCTTTTAATTTCATGGCTGCACTCACCATCTGCAGTGATTTTGGAGCACCCCCCAAAAAAAGTCTGACATTGTTTCCACTGTTTCCCCATCTATTTCCCATGAAGTGATGGGACCAGATGCCATGATCTTACTTTTCTGAATGTTGAGCTTTAAGCCAACTCTTTCACTCTCCTTTTCTAATAGAATACAAAATTTACTAAGATATTTCTACAGTGTAAGCACTTTTATATACTGATGTATTTTGTGACTTAGAGGAGTGCCTGACAAACAGAAAGTAAATGAACACTTGAGTTTATACACCTAATTCTCACTAATAATGGAAAATTTTTGAAATCTTGGTCCTCATCATTACCCTCTTCTACCACCATTTCCTGTTTTGCCAGGGTTGGACTCCCATATTCAACTCTACTTCTTTCGTATCACAGTAACTTCCCATCCAGTGGGGCTATTTCCTTTCGTTTTCTGCCATCTTTGTCACATCCTTTCTTCTTCCCTTATTTATCACAGACACACATTTCTATATTACGACTATTGGTTTTCAACCCCCTAGACTCTTTTGTTCTAGTTTCTCTGATTGTGCTCGGTTAGGCAAAACTGCAAGTCTAGTAAACCTAAATATCCTCTCATTCCTCTCCTGTACTCAAATAGCTCAATTTTGCTACAGAAAATGGCACAGCTGGTATGACTGATGTTACATGATACATATGGTCACAAATCTTAAGTGGATTTTATACACTGTCAGAACACCCTTCCAGACTTGTCTAATACATTGTCTACTCCCAACTAAGACAAATATTGCACGACTCTTTTCCCTTCTGCAGATACTATTCTATCCTTGTCTGTATATAATAATTTCTCTTTAAGCTTTTACACTAGAATTAAGTTAAATCTAAAGAGAAATCTCTATCACCAAAGCAACCATTCTATTGAAATTTGTACTTATCTATAGCTTTACTCCACAATATAAAGGAAAAAGCATCTTTGCTCCTATATAAGACAGTTTTACCATTTGTAAGTCAGATTCTATGTGTTCTTACTTACTGAAGAAGCTTCATCTTGCATTCATCCTGTCCACTATGATTTTCTTGGTTTTAGGATTTAGTCCCTTAAGTGGAATAACCCACATACAAACGTATTAAATATTTATGGCTTTTGCTGTATATTATAAAATATTTTTCCTGAACTCTAGTAATGCCATTTTTAACAACACATGATAATCTTTCTTTACATGTTAAAAAGAATCCCTTAAATTGTTCTAATTTACTATATGTGAGGATATATTAATTAAAACTTGGAGGAAGGAAATTTAGCGCACACGGAAAACCTTAAGTATGATTAATATCTTTTAAACACACAATTTTACAAATATATCTCAAGAGAATACTCAAAAATGTGCAATTTGTTTTTCTGTAAGGAGTTCCAGTCCTTTAATGTTCAGTTGGGCATCATGTCTTATAAGAAACCTCTTTGTACCTATAGTCAACTGACTTGCCATTAGTCATCCTCTTAGCTGACACAGCACTTGGAGCATATCTACAATGGCCCTTACTGCATTATGCTATAACAGTTGAAAGTATTACTTGAAAGCTACTGAATACATGTAGCAAAGTTGATAAAAGTCTAAGCACTTTTTTACTCACTTTATTCATGGAAACAAGCTTATGGTATCAGAAAGACTTTCCACATTTTATCACTAATCAATCACTACTTATATAGGGCAGATTAACAGCTCAGGTTTATGCAGGGAAGAGCAAGGGAGCCAGAATTCAAATGCAAGGTGATGGAGTTGAATAGTTTCATGGATAACCTACTGTATATGTGTGTGTGTGTGTGTGTGTGTATAAATACAATGACTCAAATATTGAAGTTATATTAAGGTCTCTCAAATTCTTAGGGGAAAGAGAAATTAGAAAAATCTTCAAAAATTGGTAACATTAACATTTCAGTATTAACATCATTAGTTTTGAATGCCTACCTAATCCATTACAATATTTTCTTTAATTACTTGGGATTATAAACCTGTAGCTGCACTACTATTTGTACTTTCAATTGAGAAAAGCAAAACACCACTGAAGTGAGAGTGAGACATTGCATGAAAACAACTGATTCCAAATGTGAATATTAGATAATAAATGTACTTTAGCCAGATGGTCTGGTCAAACTGAATATGAGTTATTGCATAGGAGAAATTTTTTGCAAATGTTTTTGAAGATAAGACATGAATCTTAATGATGAAAGACTCAGGTAAATATATTTTTCATTTGTATCTGATCTGATCAGTTTGATGAGGAAAGTTTGCATGAGCCAATTTTTCAATACATGTTGCATTTTAAATACACAAATAGAAAATGAGGAGAAAGGGATCCTTCAAGTTTATAAAATACCAGAAGCACTTTGACAGGAAAACAGGATTATCTAAGCAACTGAATATTTATGGAGAAAGTACCTACTTAATATAGAGAAATTTAAACTACTAATCAGTAAATCATCCAGATACTGAGAACACTAAGGAAGGTTAAACATGTAAATTAAAACGTATTTATATATAAATCATTATTTTTAAGA
>SJYC01124075.1:0-14209 GCA_006408675.1 Madoqua kirkii | reverse complement strand
AGAAGACTATTTCAGTAGCATAATTAGTAGAAATGAAATATTTTATTTGAGGCTAAGATTCTAAGAATGGCAGGATATTGCTAAGTAAGAAATGATAGAAATTTGTCTTCAGTTAATGTTTAAAGATTGTCACTATAGAGACAGTGTGTTGAACCTTGGGCAATGGTTTTGAGAAGAAAGAGATAAGTAGATGAGTTTTATTTACTGTGTGGGCACTAAGGCCTAGACTGAACTACTTTTCTGAGCTAAGAATAAACAATAATTTTATTTAGTTCCATATTTCTTAACATCTTGCAATGCGCCCCCCTAACACGTGTTCTTTAAATGATAGGATTTTCATTTTACATTCACATGTAGAAAGCCAGTAAACACTCTTTCTTTGGCAGCTGTGTAATAAACTCTGAGCTCTCAGCAAGAAAAGAAAAAAAAAATTTGACAAAATGCTGCATTCTGATTGCCAGCCAAGAAAATATATTTTTAGAGAAAGAGGACACTTTTTACCTTGCCTAACCTTGAAACTATTTAGAGTCTTCTTGGACACAAATGATAGCAGATGGAACCATTTTTGCTATACAACCCCAGCTTTACCTATAGTTACTGAGAAAGGGTATCAAGTGTGTCTAATTTCACATAAAAGCCAACAGTGGATAATTGGTTCAAACAGTGTGGTTCAAACATGTGGTTCAAACAAGGAGTGTCATTGCAAAGTTCCCAGAATGTTCAATAGAAACAAGGAAAAAAGTATAGAGTTAAGCACTAGTAATCCTTTGATTATTGGGAAGAATTCTCCTGATGGCACATCTAGAACCCGAGTGCTTTAAAGCTGGAGATGAGGGAGGAATGACAGATAATAAAGAAGAAGAAGGAAAATGTGGAGAAGAAAGAACAAAAGAAAGAAAGAGAGAGGAGGAAATATGGAAAGAAAGGAAAACTAAAGAGAATAAAAAGGCAAAACTGCGGTTTGCGATGAAAGGTTGGCTCTGTAGTAAATGAGAATAAACATTAGAAATAGGCAACTAGAGAGCCATTCCCATTAACGGGATTTTTATAAGATTGTAGTCGTTGTTGCTTGGACAAATCAGCTCCATTTGAAGGGCCAAGGGGTATATTTGGGTAAATGATTGCTATTTCAAACAGGAAAGTATAGGATTTCCACTAGTGGGATGGTAAAAATTATCCTCTTTGATTAAAAAGATATGGACAAGAGTTTCCAAGGACTGAAAACAAACAGTGCAATTCTGAAAGAGTAAAATTAAAGAAACATCAAAAGAGACACTCCCACACATATAATCTTAACAGGTAGTCACGTCCCTAGGGAATATTAACTTGTATTAAATGTTGGCATATAAAACAGAAGGAAATGACTCAATTATTTTCTAAGTGCAACAATTCATATGCTTTCAATTGCCAGTGTACTCTCTCAGTAAACAAAGGGAAACTGAACCTCTCAGAGGACACCCAAGCTCTTTTCAGTATGACTAATATTCAAATATCTAGATCACAAAATTATATAAGGATGCTAAAAAATTAAAGATACACTCACTTTTGTATGGTGTTTTAACTATCTGATTTATTTTAAAAAACACACTCAACTCCCTGAAAGTAATGATTGCTGTAGTAATCTGGTTGCATAGTTGCCCAGTATTAATGCATGTTTTCAGCAGGGAAAACCACTTAGAGGTTAATTAATCAGATTTTTCAAATTTATCCATGGCTATTATGTGAGTAAATGGTATTAGTTACAATTATTTTGTCACAAAGTATAGAAAAAAGGTTTTTAAAAAGAGAATATATTGGCTTATGTAACTGGAAAGTCCAGAGAGTATCATTAATTTCAGGCTTGCATGGATCCAGAAACTCAAACAATGTCAGAATTAAATTACCCCTTCTTGATCTTTCAGTTTTACTTTCATCTCCATTTGTTTCATTCATAGGAAGGCTCTCGCTTCAGGGTGGTCCCTAACAGCTTCTAGCTTATACTTTTTCATCTCTATCAAAAAAATACTGTAATAAATTCTGATTGGGTCATGTAATCTTACTTCAAAAAATACGGTAGTTTGCAGCAAGTGACACACTGATTGGACAAGCCTTGGTCCTGTAGCCCGGAACTAGATGCAGAAGCTGCATGCTCAGAGAGTGAAGGAGAAAAATCAGGTGTTAGTTGTCAGAAAGATATGGTAAAAGCTGCCAGACCAGTTTATAAAAAGGATACTTCAAAAACCAGTTCTACAAAACAACTTGCATCCTTGGCGTCACAAGTCATATTTCATTAGGTAAGCATAAGGGCTTTTTGTGAAGTTTTAAATTTATTAAAACATGATTAATGAGAAATAGAATATAAAATTCATTATATAAGTACAAAATTATTGTTTCAGTTATTACCTCTAATAACTTTCTCATGTACTGACCCTGAAATCACTAAGAAAGATTTCACCTATTCTAACAAACACTTATCATTCAGTTCAGTTCAGTGGCTCAGTCATGTCTGACTCTTTGTGACCTCATGGACTGCAGCACACCAGGCTTCCCTACATCACCAACTCCCAGAGCTTGCTCAAACTCATGTCCATTGAGTCAGTGATGCCATCCAACCATCTCATCCTCTGTGGCCTCCTTCTTCTCCCACCCTCAATCCTTCCCAGAATCAGGATCTCTTCAAATGAGTCAGTTCTTCACATCAAGTGGCCAAAGTATTGGAGTTTCAGCTTCAGCATCAGTCCTTCCAATAAATATTAAGGATCGATTTCCTTTAGGATGGACTCATTCGATTTCCTTGCAGTTCAAAAGCATCAATTGTTCTGAGCTCAGTTTTCTTTATAGTCCAACTCTCGCATCCATACATGACTACTGGAAAAACTATGGCTTTGACTAGATGGACCTTTGTTGGCAAAGTAATGTCTCTGCTTTTTAATATGCTGTCTAGGTTGGTCATAGCTTTTCTTCAAAGGAGCAAGTGTCTTTTAATTTCATGGCTGCAGTCACCATCTGCAGTCATTTTGGAGCCCATAAAAATCTGTTTGTCACTGTTTCCTTGCTTCAGGTAATGGCCTAATATTAGTTGCCTTCTAAAAAATCTATTTATGCCAAGAAATACAAGAAATATTGTTTCCAGATTTGTTGGTATTGAGTCCATTGTGGATGTTGAAGTAGACATGGAAAAATAAAGGCAAGTGAACCCTTTTTCCTTGCTTATTTACATAGCTGAATTATGAAATGGTTGCAGTTTTTCTTAGTTGCACTAGTAACAACCAAGCCACTGGAACATAGTTCTCCCTTTAAAAGTACCTCTTTTTATTATTCATACTTTTTAAATTATTACTTAGTGCTGACTCCTAGTTCTTTTTAATGAATTTATGATCCTTCTGTATAATTGATAAATCAATAGAAGTATTTTACAGGGGAAATACTTAACACTCTTTCCATTCTGAAAGATGACACATTAATCCTTTAGCAACACATTTACCATTTTGTTGTTGCTTGTTGCATTTGGTTAAGAACCAAAATGCCACTTTAAGGAAGAAAGTTTTTGTCTAAAATATGTCAGTTTTGACATTTCTTTTTTCAAAGTTCAGTAAAGCAAAGTCATTTGCATGTGAAATACCAAAATAATAATAAATCTTTCTTAGCATTCCATTTCTCAGCATGAAAACTCTTAGCTGATCTGCAAAAAGCCAGTGAATGAAGCAGAAGAGAAAGGCAAGACTTGAAATTCCATTACTCTTTATGGAAACCACCAAATTATGAATTCAATGTTTTTCAGATCTAGGAACAAAAGGTTTTCAGATTTCTTTTTTCTCATTGTTGTATATCTTATTGTAACTCAGACAACACAGGCCAGCCCACAAGAAGAAATCACAGAGTGAATTATATACTGACTACCATGGTGAAGGCAGAAATGCAGACCAAAAAAATAAAATTTAATTTACTGATATCAAGGAAAATCTGGAAGAAAAGTTATATAGCACTTTTGTATAGTAGAAATGCACTTTGGTACATATGGATTGTCTTAAATTTTCAAAGTTTAGTTAAAATTTTAATTGCTAAATTTTCAGTGACAATAAATGGCAAGACCTATCATGTAACTATGGAAGAGATATTCAAAATATATAAGGATGCTTTTACCATTGATACCAAATACATGTATGTAACATTTATTTCTTTCATTTTCAAAAGTGAAACATAGCTAAGGAACTGGTTTTACTCACAACACTTCTGATAAGTGGCATCTTTTCCAACATAACTTCTCCACTCTGCAATACCATTTAGCTATTTTTCAACTCAGCTCAATTCTGACAGTCTGCCTAGAATTAGCGTTAGATTCCAGGTGGCTCAGTGGTAAACAATTTGCAATGCAGGTGACAAGGAGACATGAATTTGATCCCTGGGTCAGGAAGATCCCTTGGAAGAGAAAACGGTAACCTGCTCCAGAATTCTCACCTTAGAAAACAAAAGATGCTTACTCTTTGGAAGTAAAACTATGAAAAACCTAGAGAGCATATTAAAAAGCAGAGACATCACTTTGCCAACAAAGGTCCATATAGTCAAAGCTATGGTTTTCCCACTAGCCACGTACAGGTGTCAGAGTTGTGCCACAAGAAACCTGAGCATGAAAGAATTGATGCTTTCGAACTCTGGTGCTGGAGAAGACTCTTGAGAGTTCCTTGGGCAGCAAGATCAAACTGCTGCTGCTGCTGCTGCTGCTAATTTGCTGCAGTCGTGTCCAACTCTGTGTGACCCCAGAGACCCCAAAGACTCTGATGCTGGGAAAGATTGAAGGCAAAAGGAGACGAGGGAGCAGCAGAGGGTAAGATGGCTAGATAGTATAACCACCTCAATGGCATGAATTTGAGCAAACTCCGGGAGAGAGTGGAGGACAGAGGAGCCTGGCATGCTGCAGTCAACAGGGGCACAAAGATTCAGATACAACTTAGCAACTGAACAACTGCTCCCTCCTGCTAAATTTTCAGCGTTCCTTTCCACTCTTATTGGGTTTTTCTCCTTAATGTATACAACTTTGCAACATTATGTCTTTTAAAGTATATATTTCATTTATTACAGTCCTAATCCAGATAGGAGTAGGAAGATGCATCTGCATTTCTAATCAAGATGGGAACTTTAAGGAGAATAAGGTTTTATTTACTGTATTTTTTGGTCATTATTGGATCCCCAGAACCTAGAACAGTGGCTTCCCCACAGTAAGCAACATATGAGCATTTGTTATTTAAATTAATGAATGAATAAATATGTAGGAATTAATGCAAATCGGCAAAAAAATAGTCTAATAAAAATTGGTGAAGAATATCATCAGGCAATTTAAGAAAGACTAGTGAAAAGCCAGTGGAAGATATTCAAATTCACTAGTGATCAGGATAATCAAAATTAAAACAACAAAGAGATATTTTACTGCATAGACAATTAAAGTTTATAAAGATATATGTATGAAAGAATGTACGTAGGAAATACAGACATCATTACACTCAGCCCCTGACAGCATAGACTCCATCTATTCCAAACAGCATTACAGCAATAATGTGCTCTATTAAGTGTAAATACCATATGACCTATGAATTCCTTTCTTTGGTACACAAACACACGCACCACCATCTTATACAGATCAAGAAAGGGTGCTATCAAACAGGATGTATTTTGCAATTGTGCTGAAGAGATAGATGCAGTCATGATGCTCCTTGCTGAGAGAATAGATGATTTCTCACTGTAGAATACTAGACCACAGCATCAGTAGCTAGATCTTAAAGTTGCTGAGTGACAAATATAAGGAATGGGTTGAAATTTACAATCTAAACAAACTATCATGAATATAACAAAAAATTGAAAAAAGGAGGATATTTATGTATATAATATGTATTGATATAAAATAATAGAATAATTGATAATGACTATGGCATGGAATAAAATTGAAGAATTAAAAGAACTCAATCCTTCCATCACTCAATAATAGTTCTATGGTTAGTGCAATCCTATGCACCTGAGCTCCAAAATCTAAGTAAATAAATCTAGTATTAAAATTAAGTATTCCCATTTTTAAACAAAGGAAAAAAAATACTAAATTTGTTTTGAAAGCAAAAGTTAAGCAACATTATACCATGAGATTTAAAGAGTTCTTACAAACAGGAAAAAAAATGTTTATACTTTATATAATAATGTATATATGTTTATACATTATGCCCTTTATAGGGTACGATCAAATATTTTTCATTATTAAAAATGCAGATGTTCAATAAAACAGGTAAATATTTAATGTCACTGATGATCTAAACCTGCCCCCTGAGAAATAGGTATGCAAGTCAAGAGGCAACAGACTGCTTCCCTGTTGGCTCAATGGTAAAGAGTCTGCCTGCCAATGCAGCAGATACTAGTTCGATCCCTGAACTGGGAAGATCTCCTGGAGAAGAAAATGGCCACTTACGCTAGTATTCTTGCCTGGTAAATCCCATAGACAAAGGAGCCTGGTGGGTTAAAGTCCATAGAGTTGCAAAGTGCTGGACACAATGGAGCAACTAAGCAGAACAACAAAGCTATACTAGAAAATACTCTCCCAATGTTTCAGTGGAACTGGTCATTTCCATCACACTAAGGAAGCAACCCCCAAACCCCTGGCTGAGCCCAGAGTTGCCAGTTTAATCAGTTCTTGAGCATCTTCCTGTCAGTTCTGCTTCCAGACTGAGTTGGTTTGGCTTTTTCCAGCCTGTTCTATAATGTTTAGAGGACCACTGTCCTGTACATCATGAAGAGACAGGCTTTAAAATGGCTCCCTATTGCATGCAATCCTTTCTTGTAATGTACCCTATTTACCATTCCTCCATTTTTTTCATATTTGTGACTTCCTACTTGTGGCTATTTTAGTGCCTTTAAGTCTGCTGCATGTTCCTGTTAGCCTCCATTCCTCTTGGTATTTAAACATCATTTGACTTAAGATTCGATGCATCCCAGCCTCCCCTAGAAAGCAAAGCTGTGCTGAATATAAGGCATTTATCATAGGAAAGTCAGTAACATCACAGAGGCCTCTCAATGGAAATGTCCTAGTCTGTAATCAATGGATCCACTCATGATTTAGTTTGGGAGTAACAAAAAACTTCTCTCCTGTGTATTTTTAAGAAAATAAACTCATAGTGAACCCTCAAACCAAACCCAACCCAAATACCAGCCCTAAATCTTTCAAATAAATGGAATAAAAGAAACAAAACTCTAAACAACTGCTATATAAAATAGTTATTATTGAGGTAAACTAGAGAAGGAAATGGCAACCCACTCTAGTACTCTTGCCTGGAAAATCCCACAGATGGAGAAGCCTAGGAGGCTACCGTCCATGGGGTCGCAAAGAGTTGGACATGACTGAACAGCTTCACTTTCACTTTTCACTTTCATGCATTGAAGAAGGAAATGGCAACCCACTCCAGTATTCTTGTCTGGAGAATCCCAGGGACAGAGGAGTCTGGTGGGCTACTGTCTATGGGGTTGCACAGAGTTGGACACACCTGAACCAACTTAGCAGCAGCAGCAGCAGCAAACTGCATAACTTACCTAAGAAGTAAATTTTAAAACTTCTGTTATAGTATAATTCTGCAATTTTTCTATCCCATATATGAGTTACCAATGGCCAGCTAAAATGTATTACATGACAGAGAAGAAATTTCAGTGCTATTTCCTTGAGAATTAAATTTAACTAAAGGTGAAAAAGTTTTCGATGTGGCACTTTTAAAAGGTTTTCCACTTGCATGTGCATATAAAAACAGCAGAATCATTCATTTTCATGTTTTATATAAAACAGAAAATTTCAAAGGAACTTTGTGTTTTCAGGGCTGCTCCAGGCTCTCTGCCCAGACTTCCCAGGGATATGCACATACATTGTCCCCTGCGTTAAGGAGAACTTCAGAGGAAAAGTTGGAGAAGCAATGATTCAGTTAAAAGAATAATAAAGTTGGTGCTGGAAGAACTGAGAGCAAATTCTAACTTTGATATTTACTAGCTATGTCACGTAAACTCTTGAAACTTCAATTTCCCTTTCTGTAAAATGGGGGACATACCACAAACTTTACAAGAGAATGAGAGGACTCAGTAAGTCAGTGCATCTGAAAGAATTTTGAAACTGCTGTTAAGCACCTTTACTGTTCTGTCAAGCACCTTTATGTATATACTTATATATACATATATACTGGGGGCAAGATTAAAAAGCATATAATAACCAAGGCTTACGTTGATAAACATTCTGTCTACATATCTCATTTGCATGTTGATTTCTGCACACTTTTCTTGATAGTCCCGGAATTTCTTCATGCTATTTGCTTCCTCATTGTCTCCCTTCCCCACATTCTTTGATGTTCATTTTTGCTTCAGCAACTGACATTTGTAGGTTTTTATATCTTATTTAAGTGACTAATATTCCTGGGCTATTCACAAAGCAGTTTCTTCATTTTTCCTAATGCTTTTACAAATAGATATTTAGTGAAAGCTTCCTGAATAAAGAAAAGAATAAGTAAATAACTATTTTGAAATTATGACATAAAATCTGAAGTCTATACTTTTTCATTTCATTTCAGGTTGTCTAAATATGAATCTTGCCTCTACACTTACTAGCTCTGTATTCTTCAACAAATTATTTACCTAGGATTCAAACTGCCTACCTATAATATGGAGTTACAATCATGTCAGAATTTGGGGAATATTAAGTATAATTTTATATATAAAGTGGTAATATATTTTTGCATATGTTAAGTAAGCAATTAGTGACAATTTCCATCAATAATTGTATAAGTAGAATAGAAGAAACAGAATACAGCATGACATTAGTAATATGTCCTCTGCTGCTGCTGCTGCTAAGTCACTTCAGTCGTGTCCGACTCTGTGCGACCCAGAGACGGCAGCCCACCAGGCTCCTCCATCCCTGGGATTCTCCAAGCAAGAGTACTGGAGTGGGTTGCCATTTCCTTCTCCAATGCATGAAAGTGAAAAGTGAACGTGAAGTCACTCAGTCGTGTCCAACTCTTCTCAACCCCATGGACTGCAGCCTACCAGGCTCCTCTATCCATGGGATTTTCCAGGCAAGAGTACTGGAGTGGGGTGCCATTGCCTTCTCCGAATATGTCCTCTACAAAACCACAAATTTTCTTCTCCAACTTGGTATAACTCATTCTAGGACAGATTCATATGCATGTTCTTTACCAAACTTCCTGTGATCATCTCTCCCGCTCACTTTACTTCTGTTTCTTTCAGTAATTTTTTCTTGGATCTAGTCATTTTTCGTTCTTTTGTTGTTCAGTTGTTCACTTGTGTCTGACTCTTTGAGACCTCACAGACTGCAGCACAACAGGCTTCCCTGTCCTTCCCTGTCCCTATTTCTCAGAGTTTAGTCAGACTCATGCCATTGAGTTGGTGATGCCATCCAACCATCTCATCCTCTGTTGTCCTCCTTTCCTCCTGGCTTCAATCTTTCCCAGAATCAGAGTTTTTTCCAGTGAGTCAGTTCTTTGCATCACGTGGCCAAAGGAACAGACTTCAGCTTCAGCATCAGCCTTCCAATGAATATTCAGTGTTGACTTCCTCTAGGATTGATTGGCTTGATCTCCTTGCATTCCAAAAGACTCTCAATAGTCTTCTCCAGCACCACAGTTCAAAGGCATCAGTTCTTCAGCACTTAGCCTTTTTCACTGTCCAGCTCTCACATCTGTACGTGACCAGTGAAAAAACCATAGCTTTGACTACATGGACTTTTGTTGGCAAAGTAATGTCTCTGCTTTTGAATATGCTGTCTAGGTTGGTCATAGCTTTTCTTCCAAGGAGAAATTTAATTTTTCTTTCAAGAAGTCTTTTAATTTCATGGTGGCAGTCACCATCCACATTCATTTGGGAGCCCAAGAAAATAAAATCTCTCAGTTTCCATTGTTTCCCCATCTATTTGCTATAAATTGATGGGACTGGATGCCATGATCTTAGTTTGTGAATGCTGAGTTTTAAGCCAGATTTTTCACTCTCTTCTTTCACCTTCATCAAGAGGCTCTTTAGTTCCTCTTCACTTTCTGCCATTAGGGTAGTGTCATCTGCATCCCTAAGGTTATTGATATTTCTCTAGGCAGTTTTGATTTCAGCTTGTGCTTCATTAGGCATTTTGCCTAATGTACTCTGTACAGAAGTTAAATAAGCAGGCTGACAATATTCAGCCTTGACCTAGTCCTTTCCCAATTCAGAACCAGTCCTTTGTTCCATGTCTAGTTCTAACTGTTGCTTCTTGACCTGCATACAAGTTTCTCAGGAGGCAAATAAGGTGGTCTGGTATTCCCATCTCTTGAAGCATTTTCGACAGTTTGTTGTGATTCACACAGCCAAAGGTATTAGCATAGTCAATGAAGCAGATTTTTTTTTTTCTGGAATTTCTTGTTTTTTCTGTGATCCAAGGGATTACTTTTGGTATATTTTTCCCATCAGCCTTTCCATTCCTTCCTTCCGTTTCTACATGATTTAACATATTTTCTAGAATAACTACCTTGTCTTGAAGATGTTTATTTTTATTCTTTTTCTTCAAAAACATGTTTCCAAATTATTGCCTTCACTTTTTTGTTAATTCTTCTTTTAAGTAAATTTCTAGTCAAGAAAGTTTCTTAGTTCAGTTTCAATAAATCTTTGTGTAAACTAAGCAGTCAATATATGTTATTGATTGCTTTAAAAATGCTTCTTATCACCTATACTCATTAAAATGAGAAGACATTTATTGAAGCATAAAAAGGGAACTTCCTGACTTCAAGATCATTAGATTCATAAAGAGTTGATCCACCGAAGCAGATTATCTTCTTTCCGTTATATCTTTTAATATGGGAAAATCATTCAAATGATTTCAAAAGCTAAATGTTGTTCTGATACTCTGAAAACAAATAAGTGTATCTTCCCACACCAGGATATAGAACCAATATTTTTAATGGAACATTAGGAATTAGGAGGAAATTGAAAATTTTTATATGCAGAACAGATAATAGCATATTATACTTCCTTTCATATTATTTTAGAGCCAAATAGTTGATTAAATTCCAGTCAATGAAAAACAATATACTTGAACTCCTATTCTGTTTCAAATGCCAGGTTATAGTTGAAGACAACAAATGACAGATTACAGGCTTTTATCTCAAGATGCTCACAGTCTACTTGAAAAGATACATATATAAATATACCACTAAATGATAATCATTTGCACAAGAGAGAAAGTCAGCATAGAGAAAGGATTGATTATTCTGCAGAAGGTTCAAGGGACAAACTTAATGATAGCAGTTTCATTGGGACAAAGTTTTGAAGGATTGATAAAAGTATGTCATACTGGGTCAGAGGAGGCTTCCTAAACAAATGTGACACATGACTGGATAGAGTGTGAACTGCAAGATAGGAACGGTGTGAGAAATTAAGAGTCAGATTGTGAGAAATTGTGTGGCTCAACCACAGATAGAGGAGTGAAACAAGGCAGTGAAAATTAAAAAACTCAGAAAGCTGGAAGTTAGAGATAACCACAGTTCTAACAAGCATTATTAAATGTGCGGCTCCTTGATGCAGTTTTTCACAAGGAACCCAGGGAGAGCTGATGATATTCTTCAGTTTACAAAAGCTCAGTGCGGTAGTCTAGCCACTTGGTACTTCACTAATCCCATGTTTCTCAACATCCGATAAATTTTATTTGAAAGTTAAGGCATTTCTTCGTATCTGAAGAAGCAAAAATAGACTTCATTCCTGTGGATGTACTTGTGTCGGGGTTGTCTATAAAAATCTGCAGCCAGAAATCACAATCCAGAATTTATAGTTCAAAGTATCTGATAGCGAGAGACTTCCTTAAACTCATTCTAATCAAAAAGAAAGCCACCTGGAGTTAATCATGTAATAGGGTATCATGAAGCTGATTAAGGATGATTTGCTTTAGTAAAATGGTTTCAGAACAATTGCAGAATTGGGGCAGGCAGAAAGGACAGAAGGAATTCTGGCAAAATTTTATTTTGCCTCTTCTGCTTTGTAAAATACACTTCTCTGTAAATTAGTGAATGAATATTAATAATGATAACAGACCATAACTCAGTAAATGAAGGCTTTTCTCACTTGGAAAACTCTGCCAAGTGTGCAGAATGGTAAGCAGAGCAGAACCCCTCAGTGTTGGCAGCATCTTTCTCAGTTGCACGCACTTCATCCTGTCCAGGCTTGTCTCCATCCTTCCGTCAGAGTAGACCCAGCCACTCTCCGCAGCGGCTCCTTCAGATCAGTGCGCGCAGGCGCTTCTGTGCCTCTTTCAGCCTGCCCTCTTTATAGAACTCCTCCCTCCTTCCTCGGCCTCTTCTCTCCCTTTTTGTGACAAACATGACTCTTTCACCGTTATGCCATCCTCTCCCTTTATTCATCACCCTGAACACTCTTTCACTGGAACCCCTTTCTCTTGTAGTTCCTTAAATGCGATCACTTCTCTAACTTCTATACGTTGGGTACTTCCCTGCCGCTCTAAATCTTCTCTACCAAGCTCAAGTCCTAGCTTTGCTCCCTAAAATGAATCCCGATTTTTCATCTTAAACTTCCCATCTCTCACAAGTGAAACTAACCACATATTTTCAGCAGCCACAGGCCCGTCCATTCTGAATTGTTCTGCTGCTGGTTTCTCAAATTAATTTAGACAGATCTTTAAGTTCATCTTACTATCTCTTAAGAGTCTCTCTGTCTACTAATGAGATTTCACTCAAGCAAACTGAAAATTTCAGAAAATTTGTTTTCTCTCATACAATTTTTTTTCCCCAAAATCTAGAGTTTTCTTCAAAAGTAATCCATCTTCCAAACTGTTCCTCTCCAGTCTCACTGTACCTGCTTGCCTTGTGGGGCTGTCTAGTAACATCGGCTCTCCCACCTGGTTTGCTGGCCCAGTCTTGTCGCTCCTTTGAACCATTACCCACAGCGCTAATGAAAAGATGCTGTAACATTAACAGTAATTGTACATTCAAAAGCTCACGTCTTGATCATTTGCTAGAAGGCCTTAAATTCAACCTGGACAGTCCTTCTGCCGTCACTTTCCAGAGCTTCTCACCATGTCTTTTACACTCATCTTCAGTGCTATTTGCTGGTCCAAAGTTAGCATCTTTCTTTGCCTGTGATTTTGCTTTGTACATCCAAATTACTATTCTTCAAAAGCCATGATTATGCAATACATCCACTAAGGTTCAGTTCAAATGCCATAGCTGGAAATAAAAAAGAAGGTTATCCGTGGTTATTCAGCTCAGAAGGTAGCACATCTTCTTCTGAGTACACATAGCTCACTCTACAGTGGCACACAGGGCCTTTTCTCTTATGCAGAGAAAGAAAGGTGACAGGCTAAATTTCATATACTCGTTACCAATTAAGGAATGAAATTTTATAATTTCTATATATAATCACCAATCGTAAACCTTCTGAGAGAAGATCAGATGTTATGGAAAACAGAAAAACTTTTTTAAAAACTCGTAACAATAATCTGAATGTCTGGCTTCCCTGGTGGCGCAGCTGATAAAGAATCCGCCTTCAATACAAAAGACATGGGTTTGATCCCTGGGTTGGGAAGATCCCCTGGAGGGCATGGCAACCTACTCCAGTATTTTTGCCTGGAGAATCCCCATGGACAGAGGAGCCTGGTAGGCTACAATTCATGGGGTTGCAAAGAGTTGGACATGATTGAATGCCTATGCACATGGCTTGTGTAGCATTGTTTAGAGAATGTATTAAATTTTTCAACTGCATCTTGATATTTAGGAACTTTACATTCTTATAAATATTTCATATAGATATAGGTAATATGGTAATACATAGATATACAAATATGTAATCATATAGGCAATTAAGTTTTGAATGTTGCACAGGGTCAGGTTGGACTTGTTATGGCCTTTGAAATTTCACTTTTTCTAAATCAAAACAATGTGCCACAAGGTAATAGAATTTATTCACAAAGTCTCATGCATGAATGAGGCCCAATGTTACCTTAAAGTGTAAACAAAGTAACTTTCATATAGACAACACTTTCTATGAATAAAAACATTCAGGAAATGAAGCAATTTAGTGATTTTTCATTATTTGTACATATTAACTCACATAGGTTTATGTGTGAGGTTAAGTGTAATTTTAAATAAGTGGCTGATTCATGTCAATGTATGGCAAAACCAATACATACAGTATTGTAAAGTAGAATAAAGTAAAAATAAAATTAAAAAAAAAA
>SJYC01124074.1:0-13386 GCA_006408675.1 Madoqua kirkii | reverse complement strand
GCTTATATTTGTCTGTAGCTTATACTATGTTTTAATAAAAATATCAAATATACTTCTTAGCAGCCAAAATCCTATACACAAGATCCCTAGGCTATATGAATGGATTACTTGGCTCTAATTTTAAAGAAAGTAATTTATGCTAATTCTTGTTAGGTAACAGTTTTACTATTATACATGTACTGAAAGTATATATATATGTATGTATTTAGTGAATGCAAAAATAGCTTCAAGTTTAAAGTGTACAGCATGATGATCTGATATGCATACATAGTGAAAGAATGATTGTTACTATTTTTTCTTTAAATATTTAATATAATTTGTCAGTAAAACCATCTGGTCCTGGACTTTTGTTTGTTGGGAGATTTTTTATTTCAGATATAGTTTCCTTGCTAGTAACTGATCTGTTCAGTTTCTATTTCTTCATCAATCAGTCTTGGTAGGTTGCGTATTTTTCAGAATTTAGCCATTTCTTCTTGATTGCCCAATGTGATTTTTGGCATACTGTTATTCTTAGTTGTCTCTAGTTTCTTTGTATTTCTGTAGCATCAGTTGTAATTTTTTCTTCATTTTAACTTTGAGTACTCTCTCTTTTATTCTTAATGAGTCTAGGTAAATGTTTATCTGTATGTATGTGTTTTATCTTTTCAGAAGAGCTCCTTGATCTTTGTAATTGTCTTTTAGCCTCTGTTTCATTTATCTCTATTCTTTTTTTTTGGCTAATTTTAGACATAGGTTGTTCTTTTTCTAGTTCATTGAGGTGCAAAGTTAGGTTATTTGAGATCTTTCTTTTTTCTTATTCCAGTTATTTATAGGTTTTCAAGTATGCCTTCTTAAAATTATTTTTTTTAATTTTTCATGTTTGTTCACAAGCCTATGGAGAAAGCAATGGCAACCTACTCCAGTACTCTTGCCTGGAAAATCCCATGGACAGAGAGGCCTGGTGGGTTGCAGCCCATGGGGTCACTAGGAGTCGGACTCGACTGAGTGACTTCACTTTCACTTTTCCCTTCCCTGCATTGGAGAAGTAAATGGCACCCCACTCCAGTGTTCTTGCCTGGAGAATCCCAAGGACGGGGGAGCCTGGTGGGCTGCCGTCTAGGGGTTGCACAGAGTCGGACACAACTGAAGCAACTTAGCATAGCACAAGCCTCTGAGTCAAAACTATTCTTTAAAATACACATCTTACCATGGTATCCTAAAATCCATAGGTATTCATTTACTAAAACACTTAATCCTTTGACAAATTATACCAAAAAAAAGTGTTTAATTACCAATTGCAAAAATTTGAGAGTGGATATTGCTTCTCAACATCACATATGAGAGGGTAATTACTATGCTGAAGTATAATGAAACCCTCATTATGTTCACAATCAACGACCAAAAATAAAATCATCTTGAAGGATGATGCAGGTGCTTGGTGTGCATTATAGAAATACGTTTTACAGACTCTTATCTATAAAGAAAAATCATCTTTCCAGTTGTGACCACCATTCAGAGTAAGTCCACGTGAAGTGATATTTTTACTAAAAATCTCTCGCCCTCACCCCAAAGACCCTCCCTTTCTCTCATCATTTTGGGATATGGAATGGGTAGAAAATCCTATAGAGCAACACGGGCACTACTAAGTATTAAAGCAAAATCAACTCTGCTCTAAGTATTAAAGCAAAAACAGTGTCATAAACCAACTGTTTGAATTATTGAATCTGAGTTAAAGCAACTTCCAATTCTATGAGATATATGTGAGACTACTCTTTTGTTGTTATTTAGTTGCTCACTTGTGTCTGGCTCTTTTGTGACCCCATGGAGGTAGCGCACCAGGCTCCTCTGCTCATGGGATATCCCAAGCAAGAATGCTGGAAGCTCTTGAAACGTTAGAAGTGGCTTGCTTAAGGTTTAAAGAAAAATAGCTTATTGCAAAATAGAGTCTATTAGCAATATTAGATGATTCTGGTGTGTAAGTAATTAGGAAATATTACAAAACATTCTACCAATATATTGTTTACTTTCTTTTACAAGTAAATTTTTAAGTATGATTTTTAAATGATGAATTTTCTGTCATGCCATAAATTTTACTATATTTATTCAGATAGTTTACACTAACATTTTAGTTAAAAAGACAAGTTTTAAAAGAAAGTGGCTTTTTTATTTTACTTGAAGTTTAAGGATTGCATTTTTCTCTTGCAGCTTCTTTGCTGTACATTTTTTTTTAATGCTCTTGAATTTGTGGACAATACTTTCATAGATCTTGTAGCTCCAACAACTGTCAAAAATGTCATCCCAACAGAATGAAGAATGTCCTCGGTTAGTTTATAGAAGAATGTTGCATTTTTACATTCTTTGATGTCATAAGAGTCTGCCTGAAAATGGACAACTGCCTCATAGGTAATTCGGTTGTGAATCCCATCTTCTTATTTCAGTGAATCAATGACTGTCTTATATATATTGTACAAAACATATTTTAGAAACTTTTATACTGGCCTGCAAAATTAAATTCTTCCACTGTTCTCAAATCCCTAGAGAAAAGGGGAACTGTGTGCCAAACAAATCCTGTTTGCTTTCAGAAGTGTCAAATATACATCTGTCTAGCTATTTACACACCTCTGTTTTATTCTGAGTTCCTCTACAGTGACAGCAAAGACACATTGATGGGAGATACAGCACATTACTCTTGAAACTGCCAGCGAATTTGGTACAGCACTTTATTTTGTTTGGTGTTTTAAGGAAGAGAAAGAATTAAATTTACTACTATTTAAAGTAAAAATATACAGCTCTGGCGTGATTGCACATCTGTTATCTGTAAAGGAAACCATAAACGTGCTGTTATTCCGGCCTTTAAATTGTTGCTGTAAACTTCCAAAAACATTGACCAAATTTACTTATCCCAGCTAGTTTAATTATATCGGCTTATTAAATAGGAAATGACAGAGGAGCAAAGTGACTTTTAAAAAAATATTATGATGTCTGATGTATTTTCATGTGGACAGTAGCCAACCTTTAGAAAGTGCACTTATTAACTAATTACCTACTGCCATATGTTAATGGAATATAAGGCTGGCCTTCTGTCATAATTACTCTTGTGTATTATGGTTTTACTTTTCTTTCTAAATGTGTGTATATTTAATTTTTTAGCTTCAACAAAACAAAAACATACATTATGGTAAATAATATGAGATAAAATTCCTCTTTCTTCATGTGAGGGAACAGAGAATCATGAATGAACTGACTTCAGGGAACCCAACGCAAACCTGGGAGCTCATTTCAGAGGTTCTCCTTTTCACTGAATAACTCAGTTTATGTTTTTGTCCTTCTTACTTCCTGTATAAAAGGACTGAAAATTACCTTCCAGATCTAGGAAACAAATAGGGGATTCTAAACATAGTCAATTTCCACTGCAATTTTTTCATTTGGAAAATCCCTGATTTAATTGTTAAAATAAAGAGATATGTTTGCTTGTTTTATTCACATAAACTCCCATGAGTCCCCAGTACGTCTCTTTCCATGATTGCTCAAACAGAGAAATAGAGTCCTCTTTCTTCTCTTCCTCTCACTATCTCTCCTTGTTATTATATTGCTTTTCCTTGCTTTTTCCCCCTTTCTGCTCATTGCTGGATTTTAAAATGTTAATTTATCACCCACTACTTGCATAGGGGCAGGTGATGAGATGGTTAGATAGCATCACTGAATCAATGGATGTGAGTTTGAGCAAACTCCAGGAGATAGTGGAGGACAGAGGAGCCTGGCGAGCTGCAGTCCATAGGGTTGAAAAGAGGTAGACATGACTTAGCAACTGAACAACAATAACAACTTACATGGTAGAGTAATAGTATACTATTACTCAGAGATGTAGTTACAGAGACATGTCTATATTTGGATCATCAAAGTCATGCTTTGCTTTAAAACATTTACTGGAGACACACAGTTGCCCTATCAGAATCTCATCATTTAAGGATAATAACAAAATACAAAGTAATAATAACTTCTGTCCATGTGTTGCTTTGACAATTTAAATCAATCTCATGTGTAATTCAGACTCAGCCATATGCATATTAGCCTCTGCATAAATAATCCTTCCACTTCCATTTATTTCCCCCTATATCTCCACTGTTTTGAACAGTGTTTTGTGTCCAAATGCACAACTCTTTTTGTGCTTACAATGCCCTCTCTTCAGTAAACTAATCAGAAGTCAAAGCATAAAACATGATGGAAGTCAGACCCAAAAACAAACCTGGATTTGATATGTTCAAATGACAGTTGTCAGTTAAATAAATGCCATTTTCTTTTTTAAACATTCATTTATTTATTCAGAAAATTGAGCAAAATTTTACCAGGCACTGGGAATATAGCAATTAACAAAACACAGAAAACTCTCTCCTTCATGAGACATGCATTTGAATGAGTGTGGAGTGGGGAAAGACATGTTGTTGGGGAAAGATATGTTGAAATTTTCCCAAAATAAAAATAAACAAGTAAAGTAGGACGAGTTGAGGATAGGAGATTTTATGTACACTGATAAATAAGGACCCACTTAGAAGAGGATACTAAAATCAAGATCTTATAGAAGTGAGTAGATAGACTATGTAGACATTTGGGAAAGAATCCAGGCAGAGAGAATAACAAATTCAAAAGCCCTGAAAGATAGGGGTCTTTTGTGTCCCAATATCTTCAAGAAGGTAAGGTAAGGGGAGATGAGAATGAGGAAGAGTGATAAGAAGTGATATCAGAGATGACCAGAGGCCAATGTATATATGTTTTTTAAAAAATGTTCAAAGCATTGACTTATAATCTGAGGAAAGATGGAAACTCATTTGAATGTTTTGAGTAGATGAGTGACATGCTGTGATTTTTGTGGAATAAGAGCTGTGGTAGAGAACAGAGATTAGGAGATTCTGATACCTGATAACCTAGGGACCTATCTTTGACATTAACCAACTATGGGGTTTTGGTCAATTTACTTCAGCTCACTGTGGCTCATCTTTCTCATGGGTATACTGATGAAGATAGTTGTATTACCCCATAGAAGTATAAGTAAGTAAGTGTTAGTTGGTCAGCCATGCTCAGCTCTTTGCGACCCCATGGACTGCAGCCCACCAGGCTCCTCTGTCCATGAGATTTTTCCAGGCAAGGATACTGGAGGGGGTTGCCATTTCCTTCTCCAGGGGATCTTCCCAACTCAGGGATCAAACCTGGGTCTCCTGCACTGCAGGCAGATTCTTTACCAACTGAGCTACAAGGGAAGTATAATAAGCATTAAATTATTTAATATTTGTAAAGCACATGGTAAGGAATATCAAGTGTGTGTTGAATGTGGACATTGAAAGTCAAAGGATAAGGCCAAGACAGCAGTTATAAAGCTATCAAGATAAGGTATTTTAGAAATATACCATTAGCTTGCATGAGGGCAGTAGAACAAGCAGCTGAAAGAATGATCAGCTTCCACGTATATTTGATGGTAGAACCAACAGAACTCCTTTAGCTTACATGTGAAGTGTGAAAGACAAAAATAAGGAAAGGTTGAATGACAAGTTTTAGAGTAAGCAATTGAAATAGAAGTTGACATATTTTAAAACAGGGCAGGTGATGAGGTGGGGAGGCCAGTTTGGGATTGTGTTAGAAGAATACTTTTTAAAGCTTTTAAAAATATTTTTTGCAGGATTTGGGGGGTATTACTTTTAAAGCTTGACACTCCTTTTAGACATTCAAGTAGAGATGTCAAATTTACTTTAGATATATGAGTCTGAATTCAGGGACGAGTTCTGAGCCAAGGTATAGATTTGGGACTTGTCAATCTATCTAAAGCCAAGAGAATTGATAAGGTTACAAAGTGAGTGTAGGGAGAGAAGCAGTCCAAGGACTAGAGTTTAGATGTCATGGAGACAAAGAGGATACACAAAGGGAAAGGGAAAACAAAAACAGAAGAATGTAATGGCCTGCACATCAAGGAAGATGTGACCAAGTGTACTTGTTGCTTTTAGATCAGCTGAGATTGGGCTCTGGTTTTAACAACAGAGACATCATTTTTAGACTTTGATGTGAGCAGTCTCAGCATAAATACAGGAATAAATTCCTAAAAGTAATGATTTTCATGGCAAATGTAAAGAAAGGGGGTAGAACTCACTCATACTGGAAACTGTCTGGAGGAATATTTATGTAAAGACAAAAGGAAAAGGAATACTAGCCGAAAATGGAGGTGAACCAAATAATATTTATTCACATAAAAATAACATGATTTTATCTTATACTATCAGAAAATATCCAGTAGATGTACTTTTGATAATGATATATGAGAAAAGCAGAATAATTTCTAGAGAAAAGTACTTCATCAGGTAAGAGCTGCTAAATTTGTTTAATTAACTGGAAGGATGGTCAAGTGAATCAAATCTATCAGATTAATACAGTCATGTCTATAGAGTTTTAACTCTATGATGATCTTTTAGGTAGACATATTTTGAGATAGCTGTACATCTTATTATTTCTTTTCTCTGGGAACAAACACAACATCAAGCAGGAGGATTCTAGTTTCCAGCAGCCTTTTTTTTTCTTCTAATACATAAAACTATTCTATTTTCTGTAGTTGATTAGACCAAGAATGGACTCCACTCCCCTCCCCCCAGACATAATACAGATGAGTAGGAACTCTCCTGTCTCTTGGAATTTAAATTGAAGGACTACAGTGACTTTCTCTCTGTTCCAAGATATCAGTCGGTGTGAATCAGGAAAACAGAAACCCCGTAATGTTTTTTTTTTTAAAAAGAGGAGATTTAATAGGGCAGATTGATTATCCAGATATGAGAAAATAGAAAGAGCAAAAAGGAAAATCTTGAGGTAACATAGATATCATCCACTATGTAGAACATACCGCCAGTGGAGCTGAGTTAGTTCTTCCATCACTAGCCAGGAAGGAACCACCACCAGCAGGGCTGAGTTAGCCCTGAAGCTGCCACTCACAGACCAAAATTAAGAGATGACGTGACCAGAATCTAAGAGCTCAAAGAAACTCAGACCTTTGAAGAGGGCAGGACATCTCTGCCTTTCCAAAGAGCAAGGGATAATCTGGCTGGTTCTAGAATCTATTCAAAGCATAGATGGTGATGAGGATGCTGAAACATTCCAGGGCTAGAAAGAGCCTGTGTTACCTTCTGTTATCAAACTGAAAGTAACAGGATACAGTAATTTAAAAAAGAAAAAAGAAAACCCTTCTTCCAGAGGCCTGCCTTTCACTCTCACTCCAGATTCTAGACAAAAACCTAGTGCCTCCAGCGAGTCTGACGATGGTGCTGTGCAGGCAGGCTGCAGCTCCAGTGTCACAGAAGAGAGAAAGAAGGCTGGGCTGGGCGCTGAAGAGAAAGAAGGGAAAGGCCAGCACAGTATGTAACCTGAGGAGGCTGGGGGTAAGCATCCTTCACACAGGATGCGGATGAAGAGGAGAGACAGATGTCCTCCTGCAGGGAATGAAAAGAAATGTGTTCTTTCCAAATGGATACAGAGTAAATGCAAATACATTTCCTCTTGGTTTTGCATTTCCAAGTTTCAGCTACTGACACCCAGCTGAATTCCTGCTCTTACACTTTATAAGGCATCCTATATCCTTAAAATTGCTTCTTCCCTTCACTTTATCTAGCTAAAACACTCAGCAAAATAGTTGGCATGTATTAAGACTCCAAACAATATTTACTGAAGGAGAAATTGTATGTGTTTTCTGAAGCTTTCTGTAAATTTCCATTAAATATTCTGTTTAAAATATTTAAATCTAGTTAAAATGGTCTACATATCTGTGCTGACCCACATGACAAGTACTAGCCATGTGTGGCTGCTTAGCATTGAAATGTGACAATTTAGGTGCCAAATGTTTACTTTCTTTTAATTTTAATTAATTTAAATTTAATTTTAAACTCTGATACTCTAAGTCAATTGGAAATATTTTAAGTATATTTGGAACTGGAGATGTTACTCTACTTTTTCAAATGTAAAATAACATCAGGTATTTATGATGAAAATACAACATTTAAACAGCTATATGGAAAGAGAATGCAAAAGAGCTCATTAAAATTTTTATATTGATTCCATGGTGTCTTGGGTATATTAGGTTAAATAAAATATATTGTAAATAGGTAAAATATTTTTACCTAAAATAGGTAAAAAATAAATTTTACCTATTTATTTTTATTTTAATGTGGCTACTGAAAAGTCTAAAATTATATGCATGGCTCACATTTCTACTGAACAGAGTTCATCTAGACTTGCTAGTGGAGTCTGCTCTGTGACTAATAGCATATGCATTATCTTGATGTATAATCCGAAGCCCCTCCCAGACAAACTGAATTTGAATCTGAATTAGCTTTTTAACAAGATCTCCAGGTAATTTGTATGAATATCATAGTTTGAGAAGCACTGCTTGGAACTATTTTCATATTCATCCCTTCCTCTAGAGTAAAGATCAAATGCAGTCTGCACTGCCTGTCTCAAAATATGACTCGGTAATGAAAATAAAGTCTTCAAACTCACGAAAATGAGAGTTTGGTAAATAAGGAAATAATACCTGTTTAACATGGAAGTTGGTTGAATAGCACAATTTTCCCCAGCCCCTAATATTAAAATTTCTATCATATAGTTGCTTGTTTGTTACCAGTACAGCAGATTTCACCATGAATCCTAACAGAACTAAAATCATCATGCTGTCTGAGGACAAGTGCTATATGGTGCCATTTTGTTCAGAATTCTCCCTTTGTCTCAGTACAGCCCAGTGATCCATACTGTAAAAAATTTACTGGATAGTTCTCACTAATGTTTGCAAATATTCTTTTTTTCAGAATCAGTATCTTCAACCTTTCCTTATCTTCTCTTTCATCAAATTACTTTCATATTATTTCTAAAGTTAAATTATGTAATGATTATTTAATTAATTTGTTTATCAGAAATGTACCTGTCATTTGAATAGCCCTAGTCTATGGAGAAGGCGATGGCACTCCACTCCAATACTCTTGCCTGGAAAATTCCATGGATGGAGGAGCCTGGTAGTCTGCAGTCCGTGGAGTCGCTAAGTAGGACATGACTGAGTGACTCCACTTTCACCTTCGCTTTCGTTCATTGGAGAAGGAAATGGCAACCCACTCCAGTGTTCTTGCCTGGAGAATCTCAGGGACAGTGGAGCCTAGTGGGCTGCCAGCTATGGGGTCGCACAGAGTTGGACACGACTGAAGTGACTTAGCAACTTAGCATGGGATCATAAAGAATCAGATACAACTGACCACACACACAAGTATTATTGTTAGCAATGCTATCATCTCTGTTCTTTCTGATTATACAGGCTCTAACTTTATTTTGGGCTTCCCTGGTGGCTCAGTGGTAAAAGAATCCACCTGCCAAGCAGGAGACACAGGTTTGATCCCTGGGTCTGGAAGACCACCTAGAGAAGGAAATAAGAACCCACTCCAGTATCTTTGCCTGAGAAATCCCATGGACAAAGGAGTCTGGCTGGCCAAAATCCATAGGGTTGCAAAGAGTCAGACACAACTGAGCCACTAAACAGCAACAACTTTATTTTGATAAGTTTTTAATTTTTAGTGTGTGACTTTATAGCATGCATTGTTTTACAGAAATATATTTAGCAAGCAGACATACCTGAATCCATTATTTTTGTAAATTTTGAAAACACTGAAAAATCTGAGAAATTCTTTTATTTCAATTGTTAGGTTGAGGGATCATTTCCAAAGAAGACTGTAAAATATGAGTGATGACTGCTGGAAGAACTGTTTAACACCAAAAAGAGTTTGAAACTGTTCTTAGTTTACTATTTATATTGTGCTTAATTGCAAAAAGAATCTGAAGCTGAGTACAATAAAAGACACAGATTCAAAGGTACATTAAAAGAAAAACAAAAACTGAGTAGTAATTAAATGGGTAGAGGGAAGGAAAAAAGGAAATATATTTTTGCTTAAAAACTTGACTAAGAAGAGCTATTAATTCTGAATGATAAACATATCTGAGCTTACTAGCAAAGAGCAAAATAGCCTAGACATACAATAAATAATAAAATATTTAAATGTTTTGAAGAGTGTATATACAGGACATGGAAAACCTCATTGGGTATTTTATTCAAAAATCAGTCTCTCACATATGCAAAAAGGTATTCCTCAAAAGCTTATTACTTATATTAATTTTCTTCAAAAACTGAGTACTTACTATATCCTAGTTCATGCTGAAGCCCTAAGAGAAACTGTGAAAACTTTGATTAAAAAAGAAATGAAATACCTTCTATATGCATGCATGAAACTGAGGCAAGGGACGCAGTGATAAAGAAAGCTCACAGGGCCACAGTACTCACAGAACAGAATAGGAAGAGAGACGCACATCAAACAAGATCCCAGAAAGCGAAATGTAAAAATTTCAGGATGCTATATGAGCCCATAATGAGACATTTTATCCCAGGCTGAAGGTCAGGGAAACTTGCTGGAGGAAATGACATTTACGCTAAGACTGAAAAATAAGTTAGAGTTCTGCAGACTAAGGGAGCAATCTGTGTAAAGTCTCTAAAGCAAGGTACAAGTGCATGTGCTTGAGGATAAAAGTGAGGACTGACTCCTGCAGGAAAGGCTAAAGTGTTTGAATGGAAAAGGCACTTTGGATCTATGAAGATTTTATTCTTAATCCTAGGGATACTGGGAGGGAATTAGAGAGTTTTTAAAGTTGGAACCATTCACATATTTTGAAAAGATATTCTGCTAGAGTAGAATGTATATTACATGGAAGCTTTACTTGACAGAAGATGTCAGTTATGAGATTAATGAAATGGTTCAAATTGGGAAAGGTGTTGACTGGACTCAGAGATGATGGGGACAAAGAGTTAGAAACAGACAGATGAAAACAGAATGCAGAGGAAAACCTGGTTTTGTAAATAACACTTACATGAGCAAAATGGTTCAGAATCATCCACATCAAAAGTATATTTGAGGTTTTCTGTTTGAGAAACTAGATGGAGACAAGTTGTTAAAGCTGTTTGGAAGATGGTCTTTTTTCCCTTCGTTTTGCATTCAATACAAACTCTAGGAGAGCCAGGAGTACTCAAAGTGGCAGTTAGAAATCTTTATATAGGGTTCTATAATTTTCACGGTGGCTCAGCAGTAAAGAATCCACCTGCAATGCAGGAGACAAAAGTTCAGTCCTGGGTTGGGAAGATCTCCTAGAGAAGGAAATGGCAACTCACTCCAATATTCTTGCCTGGGAAATCCCATGGACAGAGGAGCCTGGCTCATGGTCCATGGGATCACAAGAGTCTGATACAACTTAGTGACTAAACTACAAATGCAATTTTTGTTTCTACAAGGAAAGATATTTTTGGTCCATAAAAACAAAAACAGGGCCATTTTGCCCCCAGGTCAATGTCTCCTGTCACGTTAGCTATCCTTACTTTACATAGTAAGGCCAGCCAAGTTCCAGTAGGAGTACCTCTTGCTGAAGTGACAAACATGCATGTATGTATGTACATACACACATTTAGAGAAAAATTACTTGTTTGCTTTTGGTATTTGAAGAATGAGCTGGAAGGCACACAGATTTAGAAGACATGGAAGCATAATCTGGACTTCAGTATGCTCTTGGTTATGTTATAGGTAGTGATCTAGTCATTCTGATCTTACCACTAAAACCTGGTCATGATCATAATTCTTTAAAGTGACTATTATTTTTTGTCCTCGAAATCTATCAGTCCCCATTCAGTCAGAGATACTAAAGATCTAATTTCTTTATTCATGAAATAATGGACATCAATAAATCATGTGAATCTTTTCAGTTTATAAGAAACTCCTGCTCTCCAAATTATCATGTTTCCCTAAGGAGCAAGACTTCTAATTGAGACGACTTCCCAGATGTATTTTATGTTCTTGTAATTATTTTAAAACATATGGCAATAAAAAAGTTATGCCTCTGCAGTGTATTTTTATGTATTCTTGTGATCTTACAGATTCAAATAGCAACCATGATTTGAAATCATATGCTTCTCTAAATATAATTATTATTCAATGAAGAGAATATAAGTTTATAACAAAATATATACACATAGTTCATGTCCTAAGCATGTTTAATATTTTAATTATTTATGAAATGGTATTATAAATTTTAAGTCCTAAATTTATTACTCTATACCCAAAATTGACAAATCAATGGTCCAATTTGAAAATGGAAAATTAATGAATTAAACTAATTCAGCTTTACTGTATAAGTTTTATGATAGTGAATATAATGGTTGGCACATGTTATCTAGAGGAATATCAATTAGTTCACAAAGGAATTTATATATCTCTGCAACCAGAGAGATTAATTCCAAGAAAACTCCTTACACTAAAAATTTATGAAAGACCCAAAGGATGATTGTGTTAGTAATCTGACATAGAACACTTTGAAAATTAAAAAAAAGAAAGAAAGAAATGAAAAGTGAAGTCTCCATGTGTACATAAATTCAGTTCAGATAGTTCAAAAGAGATGCTAATGCAGGGATTATTTACACATTTGGGGCAAGATTACAAATAAGGAACAAAAATAGTGGGACATCCAGACCACACATACAGAGCAGGATGCTGTAATGACTTCTTAGGCTTAAGGAACAAGAGAAGGAAATGATGTTACTGAATCCCAATGAAAATAGGAGCAATAAAAGAGTATTTGGGTGAGAGAAACAAAACAAATACATATATACCCTTCAAGGTGTGAACTATCAAACACGCAAATGTGCTAATGTGCTTTTAGTCATGAGTTAAATTGCAGTTTGCCCTCTGTGTCCCAGTCAGTAACTCTTCTTGCTTGTTCATTGGATGCCAGCTGTTGTATAGCACTGATGTACTTTTCAAGGTACTATACTATAAGATTTAAAATGTTTTATTTTTGTGCTCTTTTTAAATGTATTATTTGTGTGAAAAGTAAACCTATTACAGTACAGTACTATATAGCTGAGTGTGTTAATTAGGTACCTAAGTTAAGTGTGTCAGACTTAGGAACAAACTGAACTTACAAACCTGCTCTCAGAATGGAACTAATGCCTTTGTAGTTGACTTACTACAACACATATGAACACCATGAATACCATGATAAATACAGTATTCAGTGTTATTCTTAAAGATCACAGCTTGTAGGATGTGAGAAGGTTGCACATAATAGATTTACTCCAACATTATAATTTCCTTAAACTTATTCCTTACTCTACATCATTCTTTATATTACTCCAAGAGAATTCTAGAATCTGGACCTTATTGAAAGTAGACTATGAAGTCTAATATTCAAGTAAATCTCAAAAAAAGAAATATATTATATCCAAGTTAGAGCTGAAAAATTATACTGAAAATGCAGAATGAATGCACTATATCAGTAAATCTGACCCAATCCAACCTTACATTGCCA
>SJYC01124073.1:0-27923 GCA_006408675.1 Madoqua kirkii | reverse complement strand
GGTTTTGTAAATAACACTTACATGAGCAAAATGGTTCAGAATCATCCACATCAAAAGTATATTTGAGGTTTTCTGTTTGAGAAACTAGATGGAGACAAGTTGTTAAAGCTGTTTGGAAGATGGTCTTTTTTCCCTTCGTTTTGCATTCAATACAAACTCTAGGAGAGCCAGGAGTACTCAAAGTGGCAGTTAGAAATCTTTATATAGGGTTCTATAATTTTCACGGTGGCTCAGCAGTAAAGAATCCACCTGCAATGCAGGAGACAAAAGTTCAGTCCTGGGTTGGGAAGATCTCCTAGAGAAGGAAATGGCAACTCACTCCAATATTCTTGCCTGGGAAATCCCATGGACAGAGGAGCCTGGCTCATGGTCCATGGGATCACAAGAGTCTGATACAACTTAGTGACTAAACTACAAATGCAATTTTTGTTTCTACAAGGAAAGATATTTTTGGTCCATAAAAACAAAAACAGGGCCATTTTGCCCCCAGGTCAATGTCTCCTGTCACGTTAGCTATCCTTACTTTACATAGTAAGGCCAGCCAAGTTCCAGTAGGAGTACCTCTTGCTGAAGTGACAAACATGCATGTATGTATGTACATACACACATTTAGAGAAAAATTACTTGTTTGCTTTTGGTATTTGAAGAATGAGCTGGAAGGCACACAGATTTAGAAGACATGGAAGCATAATCTGGACTTCAGTATGCTCTTGGTTATGTTATAGGTAGTGATCTAGTCATTCTGATCTTACCACTAAAACCTGGTCATGATCATAATTCTTTAAAGTGACTATTATTTTTTGTCCTCGAAATCTATCAGTCCCCATTCAGTCAGAGATACTAAAGATCTAATTTCTTTATTCATGAAATAATGGACATCAATAAATCATGTGAATCTTTTCAGTTTATAAGAAACTCCTGCTCTCCAAATTATCATGTTTCCCTAAGGAGCAAGACTTCTAATTGAGACGACTTCCCAGATGTATTTTATGTTCTTGTAATTATTTTAAAACATATGGCAATAAAAAAGTTATGCCTCTGCAGTGTATTTTTATGTATTCTTGTGATCTTACAGATTCAAATAGCAACCATGATTTGAAATCATATGCTTCTCTAAATATAATTATTATTCAATGAAGAGAATATAGGTTTATAACAAAATATATACACATAGTTCATGTCCTAAGCATGTTTAATATTTTAATTATTTATGAAATGGTATTATAAATTTTAAGTCCTAAATTTATTACTCTATACCCAAAATTGACAAATCAATGGTCCAATTTGAAAATGGAAAATTAATGAATTAAACTAATTCAGCTTTACTGTATAAGTTTTATGATAGTGAATATAATGGTTGGCACATGTTATCTAGAGGAATAGCAATTAGTTCACAAAGGAATTTATATATCTCTGCAACCAGAGAGATTAATTCCAAGAAAACTCCTTACACTAAAAATTTATGAAAGACCCAAAGGATGATTGTGTTAGTAATCTGACATAGAACACTTTGAAAATTAAAAAAAAGAAAGAAAGAAATGAAAAGTGAAGTCTCCATGTGTACATAAATTCAGTTCAGATAGTTCAAAAGAGATGCTAATGCAGGGATTATTTACACATTTGGGGCAAGATTACAAATAAGGAACAAAAATAGTGGGACATCCAGACCACACATACAGAGCGGGATGCTGTAATGACTTCTTAGGCTTAAGGAACAAGAGAAGGAAATGATGTTACTGAATCCCAATGAAAATAGGAGCAATAAAAGAGTATTTGGGTGAGAGAAACAAAACAAATACATATATACCCTTCAAGGTGTGAACTATCAAACACGCAAATGTGCTAATGTGCTTTTAGTCATGAGTTAAATTGCAGTTTGCCCTCTGTGTCCCAGTCAGTAACTCTTCTTGCTTGTTCATTGGATGCCAGCTGTTGTATAGCACTGATGTACTTTTCAAGGTACTATACTATAAGATTTAAAATGTTTTATTTTTGTGCTCTTTTTAAATGTATTATTTGTGTGAAAAGTAAACCTATTACAGTACAGTACTATATAGCTGAGTGTGTTAATTAGGTACCTAAGTTAAGTGTGTCAGACTTAGGAACAAACTGAACTTACAAACCTGCTCTCAGAATGGAACTAATGCCTTTGTAGTTGACTTACTACAAACACATATGAACACCATGAATACCATGATAAATACAGTATTCAGTGTTATTCTTAAAGATCACAGCTTGTAGGATGTGAGAAGGTTGCACATAATAGATTTACTCCAACATTATAATTTCCTTAAACTTATTCCTTACTCTACATCATTCTTTATATTACTCCAAGAGAATTCTAGAATCTGGACCTTATTGAAAGTAGACTATGAAGTCTAATATTCAAGTAAATCTCAAAAAAAGAAATATATTATATCCAAGTTAGAGCTGAAAAATTATACTGAAAATGCAGAATGAATGCACTATATCAGTAAATCTGACCCAATCCAACCTTACATTGCCAATTTTTTAAACTAAATTTTGAATTCATTCTTACAAATGCTCCCTGCTACTGCTACTGCTAGTCACTTCAGTCATGTCCGACTCTGTGCGACCCCATAGATGGCAGCCCACCAGGCTCCCCCGTCCCTGGGATTCTCCAGACAAGAATACTGGAGTGAGTTGCCATTTCCTTCTCCAATGTATGAAAGTGAAAAGTGAAAGTGAAGTCACTCAGTCGTGTTTGACTCTTCACAACCCCATGGACTGCAGCCCACCAGGCTCCTCCATCCATGGGATTTTCCAGGCAAGAGTACTGGAGTAGGGTGCCATTGCCTTCTCTGACAAATGCTCCCTAGTTCTCACTTATACAAAGAAACACGGTCTTCCAATTCCTTTGCATATATAATATTTCCTCCCAGAAAAGACCTTGAATTTTTCCTCTGGGCTATTACTTAACACTTAATAGGAACAAAGCCCAATCCTTCACATCTGGGGGTTCTCTGAGAAAACTGTTTTCAATAACCAAAGGAATTTGTTGTACATAATGACTTTATTTATTGTATATCCATCCAGAATGATTCTAGTTACATACAATTCTTGGGAAAATTTAGAAAATAGCTATAGGAATAATTTTCTACAAAATTTTGATGAACCTTGACTGGGAAAGGCTGGTACATGAAGAGGGATGGGTGGTACTTGCCCCCTGTGAAGTTATTGCAAAGATTAATGCAATCATCAGACAGGAAAGAATAGTTAGGTATCTTTGGCAATAAATATTCAGGGATTTGGTGTTATCCAAGATTCTTTCTTTTTGTCTGTCTGTTCAAATATTCTTTTTACAAATCTCAAGGTTCTACATGTCCCCAATCAGTGCCTTAACTTTAAAGTAAGACATGGAATCCTGAATTTAGTTGGCTTTGTGATGTTACAATCACCAAGTTATATCGTAGACCTGATCTTCAGTATCATCTACCCTGCAAATATAAGAAACAATAAGAATTATTTTCAAGACCTCTGTAGAAGTTGTCTGTTTCACTTAGCACTTACGTTGGGAATTTAAAGATCAATTTGTTGTCGATATTATTGTTTGAAAAAACCCTCCATGGCAGTCAGAGGCAGCTAGTCTAATTCACAGTATTTGTAACTTCAATTACAATCCAGGACAACAGGCATTTGACATCCAAAGTCTTGCTCTTCTACCCTATGATAACTTGAATAATTGCAGTTATAAACCTGCCAAGGTGTCAGTGCCATCTATCTATTTCCTAGTGAAAGTGAAAGTGTTAGTCACCCAGTAATGTCCAACTTTTGCAATCCCACTGATTGTAGCTCACCAGTCTCTTCTATCCATGGGATTTCCCTGACAAGAATACTGGAAGGGTAGCCATTCCCTTCTCCATGGGATCTTCCTAGGTCTCCTGCACTGCAGGCAGATTCTTTACCATCTGAGTTATCAGGGAAGCTCACTCAATCTAAATGAGATCTTGAGAGCTACTTCTAGAACAGAGCACTATCAATCAGCATTCCACAGAAAACAGAACTGACTTCAACATAGTTCAAATAAAGATAAACTAACATAGGGACTACGTACACAATTGTGAGAAGACTTAATGGATCGAACAAGAGTTGCTGAGGTGCGGCTGTGAGAGCCTGTTTAACTGTTTGAAGTTGCTTGCATCTCTAGGAATAAAGAGATAAAAGGAAGAAATAGCGTTGCCAGAACTCAGAAGGACAGAAGAACCTAAAGAGGTTCTAGTCAGAGTTAGCACTGTTTTAGAGACATGCAGCTAAGGGAATCCAAGCACCTACCTTCGGACTGTCTGCTAATTCTACCATTACCAAATAACCCAGAGGCCAACTGAAGGCAGAGTAGAGCAAAGGAAGGTGGAAAAGAGATCTGGGGAAGCAAATAAAGGAAAACTAGTACAAATCATGTCACCTGGATTTACTCTGTCAATATCTGTATAAGGCAAATTGTTAATAATTATAAAAATATTGTTTTATGTCCATTTTGTTGTTGTTTTAGTTGCTAAGTCATATCTAACCCTTTTGCCACTTCGTGGACTATAGCCTGTCATGCTCTTCTGTCCATGGGATTTCCAAGGCAAGAATACTGGCCATTTCCTTTTCCAGAGGATCTTCCCAACCCAGGGATTACTAGGCAATAAAATCAGCATATACAGTACACCTATGTATAAGAAATGGAGTAGGTAAGAGACAATAAAAATAGAACTATAAATGTTCAAAGTAATACAAATAATGAAAATATTTAACATGTTTGAATACTTAGAATCACCAAGTACTTTCTAAATATTTAAGTGTATAAGTATCTTTTATCTTCCCTTATTCCTCATAAATGTTATGAGTTATTAATATCAGTAGTATTTTTAAGAAATAGATTTTGATCAAGTTTAAGGATTGAAATCAAGATACCTCAGATTCAGGGCAATAATATATACATATGTGCTTTGTGCTGCATAAGTTTTAAGATAGACAATGGGTTAAATTATTCTTATTTTATAGATTGCTACTAAGCCAAGAGTTGTTGTTCAGTCTCCCAGTCATGTCCGACTCTGCAACCCCATGGGCTGCAGCAGGGCAAGCCTATCCCTAACCATCTCCCAAAGTTTGTCAACAACTAATTTGAAGTTTTGCCAACAAAGGCAACACTAAAATTATCCAACAAAGGAGGAATCCACCTAATGAGCACCATAGTTCGGAGAGAATCTGAATATCCCAGATTGGAAGCAATCAGTCTTCCCATGTGCCCATTTCAGATTTTCAAACAAGTTATTACCCTGCTATTGTTGCTTCCCAGATAATTATGCTATAACTACATGCTTTAAACTATGTTTCAATGTATCCTTCCAGTATTTATCCTGACCACTTTGTGTAAAATCAGACTTAAATAATTATGCAAATATCTTGTTTAGGTTTTCCCTCAGTTGCAAATTGCTTTTTAATTCACTTAATTATGAAGGGCAGTGTCTCTTCTAATATTCAATAATCAGGTTTAAATGTGTAGGCAAAGGCATTGTTCTTTGGCCATATGTCTATTGCATATATAATTTAATGTTTTCATTTTCAAATTCGTTTATATTTTATTTTCCTACATATTGCATATTATATATATACATGAAACATTCTAAAGGGGTGTGTGTGTGTGTATAGGTGTATTCAACACATATCTACGGCCAGAGCTAAATACTCCTTAAGAGAAGAAATACCTAGAGCCAATACTGGACATCCATGTCTAACCTTGTCTTTTTCAGGAAGTAAAAAATTTTCTACACTTCTTATTTAGTCTATGCTGAGGTTCCTGTGCTTCCCTGTGCTCTAGGCAATAACTAAGGCTGCCTTTGCTACTGCACTGAGTCAATCATCTTTTAAATCAAAGAACAACTAATTTGATATACACACATCTCTGCACATGAACAGAGCACATAAACACTGCTTCCTGGGTTGGTTTATGAGATGGAAACCAGACCTAGATCGGCAAATCACGAGAAGATGAAGGGCTAAGTCTTATGTTGGGAGCAGTGTTCTCTGATCATGGTCTATTCTGTATGCTAACCACACACACTTCTGATGTGATAGGATCCTCTAGGCATTAATTACCAAATCTGTTGCACTCATTTCTTGATAGAGCAGAACAATAACCATTTATTCACTTAAGATGAAATCTACAGTCCTCCTTTATTTCAAATATACAAAAAACTCACAATTTTCCATATTTCTCTAGACTCCTGACAATGTCTATTAATTTAGACACTCAAAACTAAAGTGATTCTGATAATGAATATATGATTCATTCAATCAGTTTGTTCCTATTTCTTTGCTGAGTACTTATTAAGTCTCAGGTGCCATTCTAGCTGCTGTGCATAAATTAGTCAACAAAAAGTTGAAATTGTTCCCTTATAGAGCTTGTAATGTTGTCTGTATATATGTTTTATATATATGTATATATAAAACATACATATAAATAAACATATATATATGCATATGTGTGTGTGTGTGTATTGTCTCCACAAAACAGACTGATAAGAAAAAAGAGAGATATAGCAAAAAGCATATTAAAAGTGACACGTGCTGTGGAGAAAAATAAAACAAAAGATGAAGTAAAGGGGTAGTTTTTGCATTCTTAAATAAGGTGGGCAGGTAAGTTCTCAGTGAGGTATTATTTTTGTAGAAATGGAAGGAGGTAAGTGAGACACCTGCCTATTTTGTGGGAAGAATATTTTAGGCAGAGGAAGCTGCCGGAATTCCCTCCCTGTAGTAGGAGCTTGCCAGAGAAGGCAATGGCACCCCATTCCAATACTCTTGCCTGGAGAATCCCAGGGATGGAGGAGCCTGGTGGGCTGCAGTCTATGGGGTCGCACAGAGTCAGACACGACTGAAGCGACTTAGCAGCAGCAGCAGCAGGAGGAGCTTGCAGGCATATTTGGGAGTAACAAGGAAACTCCTTGAACTGGGGTTCGTAAAAGAGGAGGGAAGTAACTGGACAGGAGGTTAGATAGCAGTAGGTTGTGAATAAGGATGGGGTACATCTTGGTAGGCAGATGGAAAACCATAAAAAGTTTAGGGCAGAGGTAGTAAATGACATCAAACTTGCGTTGGAATGGAAGCTCTCCATTCTTGGGTCTGTACGAGTGAAATGTTCATCCTTGTTTTAAGAAGTTATTTACTGTCCACTGATCAGAGTGCTGCCTATTTGAGTTACTCTCTTTAAGTAAAAATAAAATTTTAAGTGAGCTGAATACTATTTAATAAGTAAAATATACTGTTGTGTTCAAAACAAGCTAAAGTTTAAGATTTCGTTATAAAGATTTTCATCCCATTATAAAATTAAGTATGTCGGTAAAGATCAAACTTTTATAAGAATTTCATAAATTTCTAATTCTTCAGTGTCCCCAGGGCAGTTTAAATCAAAGCTGAAATAACTCCTCAGTATTTCCAGGTCTGTCACTATAACCTGTAGTATGGATAAGTATACAAGTATAACTTGTATATACTACAAGCTATAACTTGGAGTTTTGGCTATAAGTGAACAGTAAAAGTGTCCCTTGTTATACAATATTTGGGTCTCCCCAGTTATAAATTTTACGGAAGAAAAATGAATTGCCTTAACAAAATCATTTCTACTAATAAATTAGTAAAATCATCATTATTCAGACATCAAGGTGATGGCTAATTTTATGTGTCAACTTGACTGGCCCAAAGGCTGTCCAGAAAGCTGGTAAAACATTATCTCTGGGTGTGCCTGCAAGGGTCTTTCCAGAGGAGATTAGCACTTGAATCCCTGGCTGATTAGAGCAGATGATCTCCTCAGTGAGAGTGGACATCACCCAATCTGGTGAGAGCCTGGATACAACAGAGGCAGAGGAGGGAAGAATTTGCTCTCTCTCTGAAATAGCATATGCATCCTTTCCTGCCCTCTGACATCAGCATTCCTGGTTTTCTGGCCTTCAAACTCAGATTAGGATATACACCACGGACCTGTCCTTGTTCTCAGACTGAATTATACCACTGACTTTCACTGTTCTCCATCTGCAACACAGCCGATTGGGTGGCTTCTTGCCCTTCAGTATTATGTCAGCCAATTCCTACAATAAACCTCTCTAAATAGATAGGCAGACATAGATATCCTGTCAGTCCTACTTCCCTGGAAACTCTTGACTAGTGCAATCATATACCATTTGATACTAACAGAGTTACCACTCTCTCTCTCATGGCAATAGAAAATATAATTAATATATTTCAAATACAAATTTTAAATTTAATTTAAAAAATATCTAGGACCCTAAAGGTAAAAGAGGTCCTAAATAAGGTGTTAAAAGAACTTTAAGCCATTGACAATGAATATTTATCTAGCAGAGTGAGACCAGTTAACAATTAAAGGAAAAAAAAAGGATGATGCCTATATAAGACAATAACGTTCATATCAAAGTTAAGGTAAACTTGGAAAAACTGATCAAAGCTTTCAAGATCTTTTTTGAAAAATGGCAACCATTATGCTCACAGTGAAAGTAAAACATGAATTAAAATATCTCAGTAATAATTTCATCACAATTTTATCTTGAGGTTATGTGAATCATCTCTACTTGAATAATTTTTACGTTAGCATTGAAAAATGAATTGCCTTAACAAAATCATTTCTACTAATAAATTAGTAAAATCAGTCATTATTCAGACATCAAGGTGATGGCTAATTTTATGTGTCAACTTGACTGGCCCAAAGGCTGTCCAGAAAGCTGGTAAAACATTATCTCTGGGTGTGCCTGCAAGGGTCTTTCCAGAGGAGATTAGCACTTGAATCCCTGGCTGATTAGAGCAGATGATCTCCTCAGTGAGAGTGGACATCACCCAATCTGGTGAGAGCCTGGATACAACAGAGGCAGAGGAGGGAAGAATTTGCTCTCTCTCTGAAATAGCATATGCATCCTTTCCTGCCCTCTGACATCAGCATTCCTGGTTTTCTGGCCTTCAAACTCAGATTAGGATATACACCACGGACCTGTCCTTGTTCTCAGACTGAATTATACCACTGACTTTCACTGTTCTCCATCTGCAACACAGCCGATTGGGTGGCTTCTTGCCCTTCAGTATTATGTCAGCCAATTCCTACAATAAACCTCTCTAAATAGATAGGCAGACATAGATATCCTGTCAGTCCTACTTCCCTGGAAACTCTTGACTAGTGCAATCATATACCATTTGATACTAACAGAGTTACCACTCTCTCTCTCATGGCAATAGAAAATATAATTAATATATTTCAAATACAAATTTTAAATTTAATTTAAAAAATATCTAGGACCCTAAAGGTAAAAGAGGTCCTAAATAAGGTGTTAAAAGAACTTTAAGCCATTGACAATGAATATTTATCTAGCAGAGTGAGACCAGTTAACAATTAAAGGAAAAAAAAAGGATGATGCCTATATAAGACAATAACGTTCATATCAAAGTTAAGGTAAACTTGGAAAAACTGATCAAAGCTTTCAAGATCTTTTTTGAAAAATGGCAACCATTATGCTCACAGTGAAAGTAAAACATGAATTAAAATATCTCAGTAATAATTTCATCACAATTTTATCTTGAGGTTATGTGAATCATCTCTACTTGAATAATTTTTACGTTAGCATTTGAGGTAAATAAATTATTGTTATAAAAGATTAAATTTTTCCTTATAATTTTTAGCTTTATTTCCATATATAAAACATAACAGCCATTCTTGTATCATCTCCTGTAAAATATTGGTCCTTGTTTTTACTTAAACTGTTTAACCTGTCACTTTTTTTAGTACTGATTATTTTACCTATCCAAAATTTCCTGTGTTTAATTTAAATAAAGTGAAAATTTCAAGAGTATTTTACTGTCTCAAATATAATAATACTGTTTTAAATGATCTTTTAACACTAAGAGGTCTATTGTGCTCTTCAAACTATTGCCTATAGACTAACTCAAGGAGGGGAATAAATTCTTTGTTGTTAAGCTCAGTCGTGTTCAACTCTTTGCAACCTTATGGACTGTAGCCCACCAGCCTTCTCTGTCCGTGGGATTTCCCAGGCAAGAATACTGGAGTGGGTTGCTACTTCCTACTCAGAGTTCTTCGCAACCCAGAGATCAAACCTTTATTTCTTGTGTCTCCTTCACTGGCAGGTGGATTCTTTACCACTAGCACCACCTGGGAAGCCCTCAAAGTATATGTTGCCAATTATTATGTCAGTCACTTACTAAATTACCTTAAAAATAACAGGAGGCATGGAAGAAGCTTAGAGACTTTTGAGTAACTTCTTATAGCAAGATATGCGTGCTTAGTCGCTTCAGTCGACACCATGGACTGTAGCCTGCCAAGCTCCTCTATCCAGGGATTTCCTTGGCAAGAATGCTGGAGTGGATTACCGTGTCCTTCTCCATGGTATCTTACTGACCCAGGGATCGAACCTGTGTCTCCAGCATGCTGGCAGGTTCTTTGCAGCTGAGTCACCAGGGAAATCTGTAACAAGGTATATAGCAAGCAGTGACGTTCCTATGTGAAAAAAAAAATCATAACTTACTTCAATAAAAGAACAGGAAGAAATAAAATGTATTCTTACATATTTTACAGCTATTACACCTAGCTATGAAACTAGTTACAGATTTATAATTTTTAATTATTTTCCTTTTGTAATATAGACATGTAACGGTTTTATCCCTCCAAGTTAAAAACTATCCTAACCTACTAACTAGAAGATACTTTTTGAGCACGATGTGCCACATTATACCTAGTACTGTTTGTTGTTTGAGATGGTCGGATGGCATCACCGACTGGATGGACGTGAGTTTGAGTAAGCTCTGGGAGCTGGTGACAGACAGGGAAATCTGGATGGCGCAGTCCATTCTCAAAGAGTCAGACAGGACAGAGCGACTGAACTGGAAAAAGAATTGTCCTCAGGGTACTTGCAAATAATGTTGATTCCATATACATATGAAAAAATTGGGTGACATGATAAAACGTTACTTAAAGCAAAGTGCATTGTTATGTTTCAACCTTATTTTTCATGAAAGAACTGTTTAAATTCCATTAATAAGCACTTTTATTGGAATTTTAAATGTTACGGTGATTTATCCCTTGCTATCATCTTGAGGGCTTTCCTTTTTGCAAAAGAATAGTAATTGGAGAGGAGCAGATTCTCTTCAAAGTTTGAACCTGGAAAAAATGATAGCATTTCACAGGAAGGTACCCCAAGGAAAAATAATTATGAGTTAAAAACCAGTGGCTATGGTTTGTTTCTATTCTAAAGCAAATATGTCTACTCATCAGAGAAAAGGTTATTGTTTCCCACAGAACTATCCATATGTCCTTCTGGCATTTATAGGCTTAGAAAAAAGAATGAAGCAACCAATAAGCTAAAGAATTAAATGTGTATAACATAGAATTGCAAAATGTTGACAAATGACAATGAAAATTCCTATAGTCATGGCTAGAGACTGGTAAGTGACAGAGCCACCACAATTAAATGCCAGGAACTCAGTATGAAAAGGACTCAAGATGTTTAACTGTTGGCATATTTCTAATTCAGCCAAATTTTAACACATGTTGGAGACTCTAGTAATAGAGGAACATTCAGCTGAGTGTTTTGACATCCAAGTTGGCAGCTCTGAAAGTCAAGCTCTGAAAGCTACAGTGGGGAGATGATCAGTTTTTCTTCATTTTTTTTATGAAAGATGCTTAATGGTCTTGATATGAATCCAGCTTTAAAATGTTACTGGCACCAAATATCACAAATTATCCAGTTTCTTTTGCCAAAGCCACTTGGAAACTGAAGCTATTTTCCAGATTTTTTTTTTAATTTTGTCAATTGTATGCTTAATGACCCCAGTGCTCTCCATGACTTGGCAATGAGACTTTGATACAAAACAATAAAGTAAAAATAACATGAATATTAAACCACAGGTTCTTGCTGCCTTGATCTGTATCTACATTTGTAAAACCTGGTTTGTTTTTTGGGGAGGGTACTGAATGGAAAGATATTAAACTTATTAAAAAGAAAAACTGGTTGATAATTAGTGGCTTAACTCATTTGAAATCGAATTGCTTTTCCAAATTTCCTTATGGACATGATATATCAACCCTTCTCTGTATCACTTAGGTATTTAAACTTATGGCTAGGCACAGGGATCCTTTCAAGACCCAAATACCATAGTTTTCCTCTCTCATATCAATAAAAACATAACACCCACACCTTCTGTTGTATTTTTACACATTCAGCTATAATCTCTTAATTCATAATAAACTTGTCAAAAATAGAATATGACAGAAATGAGATACTCATAATTATATCCTTGATACAAAAATTATAAGGTTCACTTGATCATCATCTTTTTTTTTTTTTTTTGGTATCTGATTGGCACAACCTTTCTTTAACATATTCCCAGATACAGGCACCATTTAAATGCTTGTTTCTACAAGTCAGTGAAAGAAACTTGTAAGGATCACATACCTTCCAACAAAGGGATGAAACATTTCATTATATTTCCATAAACTCCCATAAATTCTACAGGAAATCAGTTGTTTTCAAAGCATGTTCATGAATATCCATCAGAATATTTTTCATATTATTTAGGGTACTATGATGAATATATCTGATTTAAACTAAAATCTATACTTGTTGTGATTTCTACAGTTCAATTTTTATTTCCTCCTTATTAGAATAGGAACTGTTACAGTTAAACATTTTTATGCATAGCTTATTAACCATAAATTTAGCCTTCCATTAGAGACTGGTATATACAACAAGTACAGGATAAATGATTTGCTATGAATGCCTTTCTTTGAGAGCACGCAGTATGTGTGAATCACGAGAAAGAATTCAGCACTAGTGATAACAAATGACATGGGTCAATAACATTCTGGAGCATTTTAAAACTTATACAACTGTTAAACACAGAACGCATCTGTTATATATAACAAACACACCTGTGTTTTTTATTCATCTTCTGATTCAATTCAAAGGTTCGTTTTGGGGCTTTACAATTTAAAAAGAATCCTAAAAGATTATCACTAATACATGTATATCTTATATGGCTTTATTTTATTGTGTGTGTATGTATATATATTTCCCACGAATTAGTTTTTAATAAAACATTGATGGATATACCTATATTCTTCTAGATTCTAATGTATGAGAACTGTGACTCTAGAAAACTTTGATAGCATAAACCTCTTTGTCTTAAAATTTATACTGTATGAATAATTTCATATTTTTTCCATAATATTTAGAATTATATTCTGTTTCTAAAACATGATTTCATCTTTTCCACTGTTATCCCTTCTCCTTTCTGATCCTTCATATACATACTGTACTGTTTTGTACTCTCTCTTCTTTCCCTGGAAATCTCTACTTTCTTAACACTTCAGCTTTTATTTCTGACAGAATTACACCATTTGGAATTCTCAGAATATAGCTTTATAGAGTATTCATGCATTTTCTTTTTTTAAGTCAATTTATTTGAACAAGATGACTGGTTTCTCCAGCTGTGCTGTATATCTTTTGTTCATCATTCATTACTACTGAGAAAGGAGGTACAGCAAAATCCAAACCACTTTTGAACTACATTGAGGATGTAAAATTAAGATTCTGCCAGAACATTTGTTACTGCAAAACATAAGTATACTAGCTGATCTTTAAAATTAAATTGAAAGAATTTTTTACGATTATATTCAGTTCAGTTCAGTTCAGTCGCTCAGTGGGGTCCGACTCTTTGCGACCCCATGAATTGCAGCATGCCAGGCCTCCCTGTTCATCACCATCTCCTGGAGTTCACTCAGACTCATGTCCCTTGAGTTAGTGATGCCATCTGGCCATCTCATCCTCTGTCGTCCCCTCCTCCTCCTACCCTCAATCCCTCCTTATCCTATATTCAAATTAACGTTGGAAAGTTGCAGAAAGTTTTTTTTTCTTTTTTCTAAAGGAAACTATACTTCAGAATAGGTAAAATCAAAGTAAAGTAGAAAATAACATGTGACTTCAAACTCTGAGAGACATGCAAAATAAACAGCTGTTTCAACTAGTTTCTATATTACAAAAAGTAATTACTGATTTATGTAAACCTGCTTTCCTGATTCTCAATATATACATCATTTTCCAGGTTATGACAATAACTATTTATATTAAGGTACTTAGAATTCTCATGAACAATGCAAGGGGGTCCACTAGTTTATAACATACGAAAACATGCTCAGCTGCTCAGGGCACCATTTTGCTTGGACATGTACATTCACGTGATCTGAGGCAATCTAAACTCTAGTGCTGATTTCTACATGAATTCTTCTGTAGCATTTATATATTTAACCTCCTGAATTCTGCCTGGCAGAAATAGGAACAGTTAAATTTAAAGATATACAGTGTGTGTGTGTGTGTGTGTGTGTGTGCGCGCGCGCGCGCGCACGCACGTGCATATGTGTGCACACATTCAGTTGTTTAGTTGCTCAGTCGTGTCTGACTCCATTTTTTTCAAAAAAATCAGTTTGGCAAAATAAAATCACATGCCCAGAATTAAAACACATTTAGCACTTACTAAGCTTTGCAACAATTTTTCTTGATGAATATTTAGATCAGTCTTTCCTTTTCATAAGTTACTGACTTTCATAAGTTACTCAGGACTTCATCAGTAAGAATATGGTGAGACGCTTCCAAGTAGTCATTCTTCCTGTAATCTCTAACAGTCCCATGCATTTTAGCCAGAACTTGAAATTTTTGGTATGAATTTGCCATGCTTTAAAGTTCTATAAAGCTTGTTTATTCTTAAATTATGTCTGAATGGTGTAACCTTGACCCCTTTTAATCTACCTTGCTGTTATTCAGTCGTAACTCATATCCAATTCTTTGTGACCATGGACTGTAGCACACTAGGGTTCTCTGTCCTTCAATGTCTCTAGAAGTCTGCTCAAACCCATGTCCAAATCTATCTACATAGGATTCATTTTTTTCAATTGTCATAAAATGATCTACTTCTAAATTCAGCTGATTTGACACATGCATTTTTCCATAAACATCCTTTCATTTGAGTTCTTGAAACTTTATTTCTACAATTTGTTCCATTCCCATTCATTTTTCATGACTTGCCTGACACATCCAGTCAATCCCTTCTTCTCTATATAATGGCAAATATACGGCCCTCATTACTTATCTTTCACCAGCAATACAAGAAAGTGCAAGATATTTTTAAATTTTCTGAATAGGATTAGATGTCAGGATATATGCAAACACTTTAAAAGCAAAGTTCTTATCCTATATTTCCTAACAAATAAGTGTGTGGCTTAGATTAGTTATCCTTGGCTGCATAATTGTATTAGTTTGCTAAAGATGCCATAACAAATAACGTAAGCCAAGCAGCTTAAACAATAGGAATTAATTGCCTCAGTTCTGAAGGCTAGAAGCTCAAGATGAAAGTATTGGCAGGTCTGACTCTTTCTGAGGACTCCAGAGAGAAGTTGTTCAGGGCCTCTCCCCTGGCTTCTGGTCATGTGCCCCCCAGTTTTTGGTGTCCATTGGCTTGGAGAAGCATCACTCCATCTCTGCCTTAATCTTCCCATGGTGTTCTGCCTACGTACATGTCTGTGTCCATATTTCCCTTTTTCTAAGTACACAGGTCATATGGATTATTGGACTGGGGCCCACTCAACTCCAGCAGGAGCACGTGCATGCTTAGTTGCTTCAGTCTTGCCCAGTTCTCTGTGACCCTATGGGCTATGGCCTGCCAGGCTCCTCTGTCCATGGGATTCTCCAGGCAAGAATACTGCAGTGGGTTGCCATTTCCTTTTCCAGCAGGACCACATCCAACTGAGAGGGTAACAGGCAGGAAGGCCAGGGGTCTCCAAACAGGAGGAAATAGCCTGCAAGTGTCAGACGTTTTATCTCTCTTAAGCGGCAGGAGGAAACAAATTTAAAAGGAGGTTTCTCTTAAAATTCTGTGTTGCCATAATGACACCTGGTTTCACTTGAAGTTAACCATTGCCTTTTTCTTATGGAAATGTTTATCTTAATCTATGCTAATGTACTATGCATTTACCCCAAACTCTGTCTTCAAGTCGGTTCCACCTTTTGGGCTCAAAACCTACTTGATAAACCAGTATATGTTATACTCCGATATTGTTCCTGTAGTCTATGTAAATGAAACTATCTGTATGATGCTTTGCCCTTCTTCAAGATTCAAGTTAATCCTTTTATGGCCCAAGATGAACCATTTGGAGCCAAGATCATCCCAAAATACATCCTATGGGTGAGGGGCCTGGAGCCATTCTAAGTTTTGAGACATTCCTTTCTTTCATTAACAGATTGCCGATGCTATATAACATCCAGCTAAAGACTAGCAGGGGGGTACTCTTTCTGGCCCCTTCTGATGCCTGTGTCAGAAGCTTTCTCTATCTCCTTTATACTTTAATAAAACATTGTTGCACAAAAGCTCTGAGCGATCAAGCCTCGTCTCTGGCCCCGGATTGAATTCTTCTCCTCTGGGGGCCAAGAATCCCAGCATCGATATTCAACAATAACCTTTCACAACCTTAACTAATTATAGCTTCAATGACTGTATTTCTAAATAAGGTCACACGTGGAGTTATCAGAGATTAGAATGTCAATGTACAAACTTGTCTGTGGGGAGCACAAATCAACCCATGACAATAACAGACAATGCAAACCTTGAGGCTTGAAACAGCAACTCTTTATCTGGCTCATTGATTCTGTGAGTCAGCAAATTTGGCTGAGTTCAGCTAGACAGTTCTTTCATCCTCAGATGAGTTCGTTCATGCATCTACCCCACAGCCTGTCAGTAAGGCAGCTATGCTATGGGGGCTGGACAGTTGTCAGCTAGAAAAATGAGAACCACTGGCCCACAAGTCTTTCATAATCCAGCAGAATAGTCCGGGATTTTTTACATGGTGAGTAGGCAAGCTTTCAGAAGGGAGAGCAAAACTGTGAAAAGCTTCTGGAGGCCTAGGCTCAGAATTGAAACAATGTCTTTTTCACCAAAGCATGGCGAGCTCTAGTCAAGACCATGGGAAATAGATTCCACCTGCTGCAGGAGGTACTCCCAAGACAACTAATGCAAAAGGCATATAGAGGGAAAATCTCAGTCAGTTTTGCAAACCTTTCATCCCATAGTCCAACACTTCACACAAGGCTACTTTGGAAAATATCTCATGGATACTGCTTTTTAACATATTGTAATTTAAATTTATCCCACCTTATTTATCTCTTTTCATTACAGAGCTAACATGTAAAACCAAGGTAAGCATAAACATGATCTCTCGAAGCCAAATTTGATCTCTGAATCCCAAATATAGCCTGGTTAATCTACAAGAATTTCTACTTCTTAACTAGAAATATGGAATTGAAAAGACAAAGAGACTTTAGAATATAGAACTAGAACATATCAAATCATGATGCATGAGTATAAAAATCAGGGAGAAATTAGGAAATATGTGAATGGAATAAACATCTTAGGCAGGCATATCTGATAGCTGATTTATGTGAAAAAAGCCATACCTATAGCTGATTCATTAATATTAATATTAATATGATTGCAGCAAAGTATTTAAAAAGAAGGATTTCTTTGTGAATCTAGGAATAGGAGCCTGTTGCCTATTGTGCTTACATAGCACTATTTAGTGGAGAAGGCAATGGCACCTCACTCCAGTACTCTTGCCTGGAAAATCCCATGGACGGAGGAGCCTGGAAGGCTGCAGTCCATGGGGTCGCTCAGTCAGACACAACTGAGCGGCTTCACTTTGACTTTTCACTTTCATGCATTGGAGAAGGAAAAGGCAACCCACTACAGTATTCTTGCCTAGAGAATCCCAGGGGTGGGGGAGCCTGGTGGGCTGCCGTCTATGGGGTCGCACAGAGTCGGACACGACTGAAGCAACTTAGCAGCAGCAGTAGCAGCAGCAGCACTATTTAGGGAAGATGAGAGGATGCCGAAAAACAGGATTTCATTCTTAGTAGAAAAATGATTTATTTTGTTTCTCATGGCCTCAATTAAATGTATATCAAATTTATGCTACTTCTATTACTGTCCCCATGCCTACTAAATGGTCTAATTTCTGATTTGGCCATTCAGGCACTTTGCTACTGGGTAGGAGTATCCCTGATACCTTGGAATAGGGAACCTTAATCCAAAACTTTAGATATCTGCTGTAGATTTAAATTTCATGTTGTGATATACAGATAGAGATGGAGATGAACAGAGGATGTAGCTGGAGCTAGAAATATAGGTGTAGATTTTTGTTTAAGTCAGTGCCTAAACACTTTAACTCCATGGTCACAGATGAAAAAATGTTCACTCTTGGAACATTGATGACTGGGTCCATCAAGGGAACTCACTTCAGCACAGATACCTGCCAGTTCTAACTTGAGGAGTCAACATCTCTAAGAAATGATTTGCCCATTCTTTTAAACTACAATTCATAAAAGAAATCATTTATATCATTTTAATGACTGTCCTTCAAATTGGTAATGGATACTAGTATGATAAAAATATCATCTGTATGAATACACGAATTTATTGAAAAATGAAACCTGTGTATTACAATATATATTCTTCTATCATGATGCGATTCATTGACTCTTTTAATTCACTTTTCCCATATAATCGTACATTGCCCTGAGATGAGCAGGCTTGGATTTTATTTTGCTATTCCTCAGTTAATGTCAACATATAATGTTCTGTCAAGAGACCTAAAAGATTTTGCTGAAGGTTGAAATTAGAGATAATGATTGCAAGGAAATACAACCTAAAGCAATAAAACATGGACACTGATTGCTGCGACGACAGCTGCTGGACAAGCTATGCTGACTTGCAACAGAGATATGTGAGCTTAAGAAAAAGCCATAGGAGACTGGAATGAAGTGATAGAATTTCACAGGGAGAAGAACTCTAATAGCACTGGGCACATCTGCCTTGGTTACCTGCAAAGTGTTTCAGTTCTTCAGGGAGAGACATTTGTCTTTACACTTCTGCTGCTGCTGTTGTTGCTGCTGCTAAGTCGCTTCAGTCGTGTCCGACCCTGTGTGACCCCAGAGACGGCCGCCCACCAGGCTCCGCCATCCCTGGGATTCTCCAGGCAAGAACACTGGAGTGGGTTGTCATTTCCTTCTCCAATGCATGAAAGTGAAAAGTGAAAGAAGTCGCTCAGTCGTGTCCAACTCTTAGTGATCCCATGGACTACAGCCTACCAGGCTCTTCCGTCCATGGGATTTTCTAGGCAAGAGTACTGGAGTGAGGTGCCATTGCCTTCTCCACTTTACACTTCTACATATTATATATCCGGGGGGAGATATGATTGTGACTCTGGCAACACTTGAGAACGCTGTCCACACATTATGGTTATTTGCACTCAAAGGTGATGAGGCTGATGGTTGTTATTCATTTAGGAACTGTGGCAGAGACTACTGACAAACAAGCTTGTCCTTTTGTCTCACAGGCAAAACTAAATTTTAATAGACTCATTAGTTCTTCAGAATTGTATATTTTCTCTTCATCCCCTAAGTATTAGTTTGCAATTTTACTGATGAAAGGAACTAGTATTTATATAATTAGGTTGATGATGTTTATATATTAAGAATGACCTTGAGAAAATCAAGTCAGACAAACAAACGTTTCTTCATTTTCAAAATTAATCATCACCATCATCACCATAATTATATGAAATAATTATTTGAATAAGTATACAAAATATGTGCTAAAGTTATTTTGCAAGACAGTAGAATGCTATATAGTTTTATTGCCCTATGTAACACCTAAAATATATAATACCCGGAAAGAGTAAGAGGTAAAGAAAACCTACCAAACAACTGAGAATGTCCTCCCCCAAAAGACGACACCATCTTTATTTGTGATCATTGCCCATCCAGTAAACTGGCAGTTGATGGTGTTTTCAAATGTTTTACAGCATTTTAAATCAAACAACGGTGTTTTTTAATATGTTTTCGCTAAATTCTATTAAGCTCATTTCATGTCGACAAATCACATAATTGACTGTGACCCAGTTTTAGAAATTTGTATATATATATTTATTGAGCTACCTTGGTTCCACACTACAGTAAGTATATTTTCTATACTGGAAACAATACACAAAAGAAACTTATTTTGCCAAATTTAAAGGATATGTTTGGGTTGAGTTAATTTAAAATATGAGGTATGTAGCATTAAAGAAATTCGCTTTAGGGATCCTCAGAGGCACCTCCTTTTGAGTAGCTGCAGGTGTTTATTTGCAATTTTGTGCAATTATAATGCACAATCCTTTATAGGGTCCTAGGATGAATAACAGCACAGAATTACTTTTGAAAATCATTTTTTTTTCTCCACAATAACACAGGAGAATTCACCTGCTTGATAATATAGAATGACATTAGGGAATACAACCATTCTCACCCATAATGTTTTAACTACCAGGAACAATAGTTTTCTAACCTAACAGAATAACCTAACTGTTCGAAAATGTACAAATAATCCATATACAACCAAGCATCAACTACCTACAATATTTTTCAAAGTCATGCTATTTTATGAGGTTTATACATAAAACTTCATAAATACACATAATACAAAGAATTGTGTATTAAACACACATACTAGTTGATATTTTACATTGTATTTAAAGATAACTTTGGCTAGAGGATTCTGGGAAGATGGTAGAGTAGGAAGCATCCATTAGCAATTGCATTGACAGAATCTGTCTAAAGCAACTATTTTGGAACTCTGGAGTTGTTGAAGGCTCGTAACTTCCAGGAGAAGCATTGGAAAGTAAACTGTTACTAAGTCTGGTCAACTGCAGCTCTTGCACAGGGGTGCATCACCCTCCACCCGAGTCCTGTGACAGACAGCTGTGTACCATTCATGGACCAGTTTACAAACAGCGGACATGGCCAAAGTGGGCAGAAAGGACCCTGTTCTCCAAATATGGGGAATCTGTGCTCTAGTCACTGAGTGCTGCTTCTAATCAGAGATGCTCATTGCTATTGCACTTTCCCCCACTGTTATATGTCCCTCCTCCTCTGGCCAAAGTGACCTCCAAGGTATTGAAACGACAGGAACAATTAGTCCCTCCCTCCTTACTATTCTATTTTTCTCCTTTTGGGAGCCAGATATTTATTAGTAGGACACTCAAAAGCAGCTACATACACAGTAGTAAAAAATTAGAAAGTCATTGCTCATAGCAAAAGAAAGGAGCAGATCAGAAAATATCTGATAAGGCTTTAAGCTTACACCTCAGTCTGACCCTCAACATAAAGACAACTTACAACAATCAAAAGAACAAAACAAACAAACAAAAAACAACAACAAATTCTGAGGAAGGGGATATTTCTCAGAATCACTGCACTATTAGATTCAAATGTCCAATTTTCCATAAAATAAAAAAAACAAGGCATACAAGGAAACAAGAAAATAGAGCTCTTTCAAAAGAAAAAATAAATAAACTGTCTCTGAAAAAAGGCCTGATGGCAGATCTAAAAAAAGGCCTGATAGCAGATCTACTAAACAAAGACCTTAATATAATGTCTTAAAGATACTTAAAGAAAAGGAAGACACAAAAATAGTCATTTATTGAAATATCAATAAGAAGTCAGAAAAAAATTAAAAAAAAAGAAATCTGGAGTTGAAAATTACAGAAACTGAAAAGTAATACTCTTTAAGCTTACACCTCAGTCTGACCCTCAACATAAAGACAACTTACAACAATCAAAAGAACAAAACAAACAAACAAAAAACAACAACAAATTCTGAGGAAGGGGATATTTCTCAGAATCACTGCACTATTAGATTCAAATGTCCAATTTTCCATAAAATAAAAAAAACAAGGCATACAAGGAAACAAGAAAATAGAGCTCTTTCAAAAGAAAAAATAAATAAACTGTCTCTGAAAAAAGGCCTGATGGCAGATCTAAAAAAAGGCCTGATAGCAGATCTACTAAACAAAGACCTTAATATAATGTCTTAAAGATACTTAAAGAAAAGGAAGACACAAAAATAGTCATTTATTGAAATATCAATAAGAAGTCAGAAAAAAATTAAAAAAAAAGAAATCTGGAGTTGAAAATTACAGAAACTGAAAAGTAAATACATGGGCAATTATAAAAGCTAGTATTATAATATAATTATAATATATATAAAATATAATTATAAAATGGTGTAATTGATGAAAGTGAAAGAGGAGAGTGAAAAAGTTGGCTTAAAACTCAACACTCAGAAAACTAAGATCATGGCATCTGGTCCCATCATTTCATGGTGAATAGAAGCGGAAACAGTGGACACAGTGGCTGACTTTATTTTTCTGGGCTCCAAAATCACTGCAGATGGTGATTGCAGCCATGAAATTAAAAGACGCTTACTCCTTGGAAGGAAAGTTATGACCAACCTAGATAGCATATTGAAAAGCAGAGACATTACTTTGTCAACAAAGGTCCATCTAGTCAAGGCTATGGTTTTTCCAGAGGTCATGTATGGATGTGAGAGTTGGACTATAAAGAAGGCTGAGCACTGAAGAATTGATGCTTTTGAACTGTGGTGTTGGAGAAGACTCTTGAGAGTCCCTTGGCCTGCAAGGAGATCCAACCAGTCCATTCTAAAGGAGATCAGTCCTGGGTGTTCACTGGATGGACTGATGTTGAAGCTGAAACTCCAATATTCTGGCCACCTCATGCGAAGAGCTGACTCATCTGAAAAGACCCTGATGCTGGGAAAGATTGAAGGCAGGAGGAGAAGGCGATGACAGAGGATGAAATAGCTGTATGGCATCACCGACTCAATGGACATGGGTTTGGGTAGACTCTGGGAGCTGGTGATGTACAGGGAGGCCTGATGTGCTGCAGTTCATGGGGTCACAAAGAGTCAACACAACTAAGCGACTGAATTATCAATGCTAGTATCATAGGCTTCACAGGTGGTGCTAGTGTTAAAGAACCCATCTGCCAATGCAGGAGAGGCTGGTTCAATTCCTAAGTGGGGAAGATACCCTGAAGAAGGAAATGGCAACCCACTTCAGTATTATTGCCTGAAATATCCCATGGACAGAGGACCCTGGCAGGTTACAGTCCATAGAGGCACAAAGAGTCTGACACAACTGAAGGAACTTAGCACAGCACCCAGCATTATAACAATAGTGCATGACTCCACTTTTGCTACAAGTCTTAAAAGAAAAATGTACTAAAAACACATTAGTTTATGTTTTTGGACACTGTAATTTCCTCACATCAACAATGGATAGGAATGGGAATGGGGCTTCTAATGGAGAATATTTGGAAAATATAATATACATGCAATTTGATATTATTCAGGTTGAAAAAGCAAGGGAATTCTGACATATATTTAACCTTGGATGAACCCTGAAGACATCATGTTACTGAAACAAGCTAATCACAAAAGATAAATAATTTAAGATTTCACTTATATAAAGTACTTAGATTTGTCAAAATCATAGAGAAAGGAAGTAAAATGATCCTTGTCAAGTGCTGAGAGTATGAGGAAATGGGGACTTATTGCTTAATGGGTATAGAGTTTCAGCTTTACAAGATGACAAGACTTCGGAAGGTGGATGGTGCTGGCAGTTGTATGAATCAGTGTGAATATACTTAATACAATTGGCCTCTCTATTTTTAATGGGTAGGATAGTAAATTGTATGCTATCTGTATTTTCCTACAATTTTAAAAATGGGAAAAGAAGGTAAACTGGATAGACTTTCATGTTAGAATAGTACTAAAAGTTTAAAAAAAAAATAGTGAGAAATTAGAAACACCAAAAAGACAGATAAACATAATAAGATATGAAAAAATAGTAAAGGAGAAAACTACTAAAGTATAGAAAATGAAAATGAAGTATGACAAATCATATGACCCTGTTCTTTTATAATTCAAAGCAAATAAATTGAAAATCATAGTTGCCATATATAATAGTCACAAAAATTATAATTCATTGGATTTCCCTAGTGCTCAGTGGTGAAGAGTCTGCCTTGTAATGCAGAGGACTCAGGTTTGATCCCTGGTCTGGAAAGATCCCACATGCCATGGGGCAACCAAGCCCACATGCTGTAACTAAGATCCTAGGCAGCCAAATAAGTAAATAAATATATATTTTTAAAATTATAATTCACCAAACATGACCCTATGAGTAATGGGAATTCTAAACAAATCAAAGATGATAGCAAATGTGGAAAAAATTGGGAAAGAAGTTTTGCAAAGATGTTCTAGATCCAGAAACGTCAAGGGGGAATTATTCCACTTTTGAAGTCACAAATAATTCTAACTAAACTTTGTACAGCAGATATGACTATGACAGACATCTAAATCTGAAAATATTACACACAGAGAGAAGATAAAATCATAGAAAATTTTATTTTAGAAATGTTGAAATAAAAATTTGAAATAAATATTAGCAAAATAATGTATTAGCATGTGAAAAAATAATGTATCACAAACAAATGCCCTTTTTTTTTCTTGGAATAAAAGGATAGTGTGATATTATATAGACTTTACCATAACTTACACCATGAAAATATCAAAGGACAGAAACCATATGAACAGCTTAGTTACTGAAGGTATGGAACTTAAACTCGTCACTCATTTCCAGTGAAACAGTAATAGTATTTAAATTGATGGATTCTTCCTTAGCAGATGCTATGCCAATATCTTTTTTAATGGGGAAAAAACTTCCTAGGGTCAAAAATGAGCAAAAGTCTTCACTCTTTATCACTGTTTAATATTCTATTAAAGGACTTAACCAACATAGTCGAACAATAGAGATTTCTGAAATGCTTAAAATCAGCAACATCTCTGAAGAAGGAAATGGCAACCCACTTCAGTACTCTTGCCTGGAAAATCCCATGGACGGAGGAGCCTGGTAGGCTACAGTCCATGGGGTCGTACAGAGTCGGACTTGACTGAGCGACTTCGCTTCACTTCACTTCTATATGCAGCTAATAATTATGTGGGAAACTCAAAAGTACTTAGGAGAAATTCTTAAGCTAAACCAACACTAAAGTAACAGGATATAGAATTGACATACAAAATCAGTAACTTTCGTATATCCAAACAATAATTACAGACAGTTCTTGCTTAGAATAATTCAAATGCATGAATATCAGTTGTCATGGTCTAGTTAAATAACACAATCCTTATTCAGCTGATGCACAAACAGAAAAAATGATAGTTGCATCATTTCCTTGTCTCCCTCATGTATTTTATAAAAATTGATAATGGAAGGAGGGAATTTGACCCACAAAGTTGAAAGTGCAGCAAAAAATGACAAGTAATAATGTTAGAGGTAAAATTCTAATTGGATTAAATAGAGTTATAAAAAAAGTTGCTGATCCTGGATTATTGGCACTGCTGCCATTCAACAGACACTGGACATGTGGCCAGAGGAACTCAGGAAGGCAAAGATCAACATGAATGAGGAAAGTGGTATAAGAAAAAGATGACGCTATCCCAGTGGAAGAGATGCTGGCAAAAGTTTTCACATCAAAGGAATTCTCAGAAATATTTCATGACATTGAAAATGTAAAGGATAAATCTTCTAAGCTGATCCATACATAGAAAGGGGCATGACAATTTGTCAAGTGTGGAAATGATTCACACTCACATTATAAGCTCTATAACAAGAGGAAAAAGGCAAGTATTATTTAAATCACTCTTGATCCAATATCTAAAAAGAAAAAAAAAGAATAAAAATTTAGTTCTCAAGTGTCATGTTAGTGTGCCATATGTTTATTTTTACCATCTTTTTTTCATTTTCTGGTGCATTTATAACCTAGAAAAAGGGAGTTTCTGATGCCTGGACAAAAATATCCAAAGGGCGATAACTACTGTATATTTTCCCAAGACTAGGATCACTTTCCGCTGCTTCTGTTCACATTGTTGCTTTCAGAGCCCAGCATTATCCACGTGGAGTGTGAACTGCTGGTATATATTAGAGTTTTTTCACTTATGCCTATTCATGTGAATGATAAATGCCAGTTTTGCTCATGATAATTAGCTACTAAGGGGATTCTTACCTTGTAGACTTGATTACTACCAGACTAGAATCAAGTATTACTTGACCTCAAACACTGGCCTTCTACAACATTTCAGCTACACTGTGAAAATAGAATTTTGTGGAATGTCCTAGGAACCTAAACAGATTTTAATTCAATGAAAAATAATCCTGAATTTTTAACTAACTGACAAATAGGCTTTTGTGCTATAAATTATCTACATGTTCAGCACCTCTTTATATCTCATGCAAAAAGACTGCATGTAGAAAATGACTGAGCCCATTCCATACTGAGCCCTTCCAGGAATGACAAAAGCAAGTTCTTCTATGTCTTCCTAGCATAATACTTTAGCTCAGCATGATTCTAAATATCAATAAACCATGAATTAAGTGTTTTTTATTTAAAGTAGATTGTGTTTTTAAATAACTATTTATATTATATTTTTCTTAACTTTATAGAATTTGCTATAGGATATGTTTTATATTGCTAACATGTATAGTAGACATTCTTGGTGGTAGTTTAGTCGCCAAGTCATGTCTGACTCTTGCAAACCCATTGACTGTAGCCCACCAGGCTCCTCTGTCCATGAGATTTTCCATGCTTGAACACTGGAGTGGATTCCATTTCCTCTTCCAGGGGATTTTCCTGATCCAGGAATTGAACTCCGGTCTCCTGCATTGCAGGCAAACTCTTTACCGACTGAGCTAAGAGGGAAGCCCCGAGGTCAGTGGTGGTGGCAGAGAGGAGTTACCCCATGTCTGAGGTCAGGGGCAGCAGCCGAGAGGAGCTACCCCACGTCCAAGGAGTGGTGGCTGTGTGGGCACAGAAGGGCCAAGAGGAGCTACTCTTGTTCAAGGTCAGGAGGGGTGGCTCTGAGGAGATACCCCTTGTCCAAGGTAAAGAGCAGCTGCTGCAATTTGCTGGAGCAGCCATGAAGAGATACCCCACGTCCAAGGTAAGAGAAGCCTAAGTAAGATACCAGGTGTTTCAAGAGGGCATCAGAGGGCAGACATACTGAAACCATACTCACAGAAAACTAGCCCATCTGGTCACATGGACTACAGCCTTGTCTAACTCAATGAAACTAAGCCATGCCATGTGGGGGCCACCCAGGATGGGTGGGTCATGGTGGAGAGGTCTGACAGAATGTGATCCACTGGAGAAGGGAGTGACAAACCACTGCAGTATTCTTGCCTTGAAAACCCATGAACAGTATGAAAAGGGAAAATGATAGGATACTGAAAGAGGAACTCCCTGGGTCAATAGATGCCCAACATGCTACTGGAGATCAGTGGAGAAATAACTCCAGAAAGAATGAAAGGATGGAGCCAAAGCAGAAACAATACCCAGTTGTGGGTGTGACTGGTGATAGAAGCAAGGTATGATGCTGTAAAGAGCAATATTGCATAGGAACCTGGAATGTCAGGTCCATGAATCAAGGCAAATTGGAAGTGGTCAAACAGGAGATGGCAAGAGTGAACGTCGACATTCTAGGAATCAGCAAACTAAAATGGACTGGAATGGGTGAATTGAACTCAGATGATCATTATATCTACTACTGTGGGCAGGAATCCCTTAGAATAAATACAGTAGCCATCATGGTCAACAAAAGAGTCCGAAATGCAGTGAAGTGAAGTTGCTCAGTCGTGTCTGACTCTATGCGATCCCATGGACTATAGTCTACCAGGCTTCTCTGTCCATGGGATCTTCCAAGCAAGAGTACTGGAATGGGTTCCCATTTCCTTCTCCAGGGGATTTTGCTGACCCAGGAATCAAACCCAGGTCTCCTGCATTGCAGGCAGATGTGTTACCCTCTGAGCCACCTGGATACAATCTCAAAAATGACAGAATGATCTCTGTTCATTTCCAGGACAAACCATTCAATATCACAGTAATCCAAGCCTATGCCCCAACCAGTAACACTGAAGA